>JAKSZP010005046.1:0-11019 GCA_022478985.1 Massospora cicadina
ATATAATCATTGTTTTTTAGGCCACCATGGCCAACGACCTCATGAGTGGTGAATTATTTCTGTACGTTCAGATGGTCTAGGAGATAAAAACCGTTTTCCTTTGAGCGTTTTGTATAATTGCTTGTTTTGAATTTGGTATTGTCCATCGCCTTTTGTAGTGCATTCTAAATTTCTTGGGGTTCATCCCCAATATCTCCTCTGATCATCCTCTGAAATTGCACATCAGCCTTATGATAGATCACATGAACAACCAGAATTTATAAACAGTTTGTCAGAATCATGATGCAACGCTCCTGCCCTGTGAATATTTTGAAGCCATATTCTAGCAGCTTTAAAGCCAAGCGTGCCAGTCATCCCATCCTTCAGTTTATGAATCCAGTGGAAGGTTGAGTAATCAGTTATGACATAAAGTGCATCCCATGTATATATACTCAAATTGTTTACAGGCATGGATTACTGACAGGCAATCTTGCTCTGTTACGGTATAGTATTTTTCAGCTGGTAACAGGGTTCTTCTCATGTATGCTACTGGATGTTCTTCTCTGTTGGCATCCACTTGATTATGAACAGCTACAATTGGCTTTAATGCGGCATTTGCTTGGATTATAAAGTCTTGATTAAAATTTTGGGTATTTCAACATTGGGCTGATTATGAGATAGTTTTAGAGCTTATCAAACGACTTCTCTGCCTCGTCATTCCATACAAATCCCTTTTTTGGATCCTTGAGTAAGTGGAATAAAGGTTTGGCAATTCCAGCAAAATATTTGGTGAATTGGCAATAGTAATTGACCTTCCATCAGAAAGATTTAAATATACCAAACACTTTTTGGAATTTGACATCCATTTGATAGCTTCTATCTTCATGGGTTGAGGTTTTAATTTATTAGAGATATGACAAACCCTAAGTTTTTGGCTTCATTAATTTTGAAAAATGACATTTTCTTGGATATTTATTAGTTTCGCCGTTGCCAACCACTTGAAACTTGCTCCAGATTCTCTAAAGTAATCTGTGAAGGTCCTGCTTTTTTAGCACTTTTGGGTGCAAAACTGTGAAGGTCCTGCTTTTTTAGCACTTTTGGGTGCAAAACTGTGAAGGTCCTGCTTTTTTTAGTACTAGATGGTCCCAACCCGAGGGGGGGATTCATTGATATTTATTAAATTACGCCTGGGCTCTTAAGAGCCTGAGGCGAGGGAAGGGGAGGGAGGAGGCATCGAGAAAGATAGGGGTTTTGCCCGCCAGAGCCGTGCTGCAGTGACAACTGAGCGGAGAAGTTGGCGACATAGTGCAGACCTTCAGGGCCATCTCAAAGTGTGCCTGAAAGTGGGTGATTATGTGTGGAATGGTCCACAACTGCTGGTCAAAGGCAGCACGAAGGAAGGAGTTATGGATGGTCCAGATGTTTGTGGCATAGGCGAGGACACGGAGGGGTTGGTGACAACCAGGCAACGTCTGCTTGAATATGAGGTCTTGCACAGGGTGTCCAGACCAGGGCTGAGCATGGAGAGGCGCGCGGGCCTTTGGCCAAAATGTGGTGACACCTGGACAGGTGAAAAAAAGATGGAGGTGGGAGTCAATAGGCTCCGCACAGCAGGGGCAGCTTTGGTGCTGAAAGGTAGGGACAGTCTGGTCCCCTGTCCTGTATGAACAGTGGAGCACCCTCCATAAGGTGTTGGACACCTTTGCTGACAGGATGGGGTGATAGACGTCCTTCCACAATTCCTTAAGTTCGAATCTCATGGAGGGAGGGAGGAGCTCAAGGAGTCTTGGGCGGATGGGAGGACGATCTTGGGGGTTGAGGCGAGTTGTGACAACTTGTCCATTGTGCACAATTGCATGGCGATGGGGGCTGAGGCCAGGGCCGTCCCTTCTGTATGGGAAGGCATGGTGGATCCGCGCGCCTACTCGTTTCAGGGCAAGGAGAGCCTGGTTCCAGTAGGGGGATGAGGATGGTTTCAGGCAATGGCCTGGGTGGTTTGTGAGCCACTCCCTAATGAGGTCAGAGATGCTCTAGGAAGACCCAGAGCTGCTGACACTGACTGGCGGAGGGCGGGCGCCCATTGGGGCATGGGGGTCGCGTCCCAGCAGACAATCGGCCATAGGAACTTCAGGAAGATTGTGGTGGCGTGGGATCGCGTGTCCAGAAGCCCTAGGCCCCCTTCATTGCAGGGTTGGGCAATGGTTGAGAAACCATTGGTGGATGGTTTGAGCCCCCAGATCCAACAGCGGAGGAGTACATTGAGCCGCGTATAGAAGGCATATGTGAATGGGCAGATGTGCGCTAGGAACCAGACTTTGGAGAGGAGGAACACATTGGCCATCAGAGCTTGACCCTGGGGGGTGATGTGCCGCCGGTTCCAGCTGGCAATCCTGGAGTTAACTGCTGCGAGGAGCAAGTCCTCATTGTCTTTTAACGCAACTCCTTGTTGGTTGGTGAGAACGCCCAGGTGATGGAAGGTACCGCGCACAGGTTCAATACTAAATGGTGGGGGGAAGGTGGGGGAGCCGACCTGTACAACTGTTATCTTGGAGGTGTTGATATGGCGTTGGACGCCTTGGTGAACCTCTCAATGGTCACAGCAGCGAGGGCAACATCCCCAAGGGAGCCAAATGCAATGGCGTGTCATCTGCAAATGCCATGGTGCGGGTGAGGGGCTTTACCTGGGACCAGAATCCCTGTTAGCTTGTTCTGTAAGGAGGCCAAGAGGGAATCGAGGGTGATGTTAAAAAGGATAGGGCTCAGAGGGTCCCCTTGATGGAGATCTTGTCCAACTGGTACTGCCAATGTAAAACCCATTGGCGCCAGGACTCTGGTGTGGAGCTGGTTATAGAGCGCTGATATCCAGCGCCTAGCTGGGGGGGGGAGATGGAAGCGGGCCAGGGGAAGCATTAATATACTTCAGGCCACCCGATCATATGCTTTCTCCATATCCAGGAGAGCCACAAAGCCATTCACCTTACGAGAGTTAGCAGTCAAAGTCACGTGAAGGTCATTATAGCTGTCCCATAACGACCTCAACAGAATAAAACCGTGCGGGGATGGGGAGAGGCGAGGTGACACCCATTTGGTGATGCGGTTGGCCAGAAGCTTCGTAAAGAGCTTGTGGTCTGTGTTGATCAACGCTATGGGGCACAAGTTCGCCAGGCTCTCACGGTCTGACTCCTTGTGAATGAGGGTCGTGATTGAGCCTCTGGAGCAAAGAGGACCTCGCCGTTCACCAAGAGTGCAGCGAAGAGGTCGCGGAGGGTTCTGGCTATCACCGCAGGTTCCATAAGGTACACCTCAAAGGGTATTTTGTCTGGGCCTGGGGCTTTAAGCCGTGGGGATTTCAGAAGGGTTTCCATCACCTCCTGGATGGAAATAGGCTCCAGTAGAGCCTCATCAGCCCGTGTGTCAATGGATGGCTCTGGAGCCCGCCACAGGAAGACTTGGATGTCCGATGGGTCCACCTGGGTGGCATGGAAGAGGCTGGAGTAGAAGCGGTGTAGTTCCTGCATGACTTCCTCCTTATCCGAAGTGGTTGTAGTGCCAATCTTCAGTGCAGTAATATCCTGCGCTGTTGACCGGGCTTTCTGTTTATGAAAGAAGAAGCGGATGGGGCGTTCCCATTGAGCATAGTAACGAGATGTTGTAAAGTTTGCTGCCCGTTCTTCCTTCAGTGTGAGCTCCAAGCGGAGTTCTTCCTGCGCCGCTTCCCAGTCTTCCAACCAACTGGGAGAGGGCGAAGGATGGAAGTTTCGCTCCAGATGTCTGATTCTGGCTTCCGCCCTTTTGACTCTGGCGCGAGCTGCGGTCATCTGGGCTTTAACACAGTTGTAAGCAACGCGGGTGATGCCCTCCTTGGTCACCGCCCATCTATCCTTATGGTCAAGCAGGTGGGGTGGGGGGAGGTGAGAGTCTCCCGGATGGTCATAGACAGCTTCTCCTTAGTAAAGGGGTTGTTGAGAAGAGCTAGGCAACCCTAGGCCAGAACCTATATGACAGTCTAAGCGTGGTGGTGAGGACAACGGTGAGTGACCTGTGATCACTCAGATGGTTGTCACGAGAGATGGGAGAGGAGACGCGGCCAATTAGCAGGGGGCCAATCAGTGCCATATCTATGCGTGACGCTGACTGGAAAGCTCCTCCATCATACTGGATCCTAGTCATGCAACCTAGGCCAGACGCGGAGGGTGGAAGCTCATCCATAAAGCTACTCAGGCGAAGGAAATTCTGGAGGCGACTTAATCCAGGGCGTTCCTTTGCTGCAGGGGGTAAGAGTCATGGACGCGACTTATGGTTGTGTTGAAATCTCCCAAGAGGACTGTATTCCGTGGGAGATTAAATTGGACGAGCTCTTCCAAGAGCCGGTTTTTCTCCTGACCTGCATTAGGCAGGTAGATGCTTGCAGCGAAAAAAGAGAAGTCAGGAGTGGTGAGTTTGGCCAGTATGAGGCGGCCACCTAGATATTGTGAAAAAGAATGGGTTTTAACCCGGAGAATCAAAACAATAAGGGCGGCATAGTTTTCCAGAAGGAGTTGCCTTCAAACTGTTCATTCCATGCAGATTGTTCGTGGGGGAGGATATGGGGCTCCTGGACAGCAGCGATGTCAATTTGTGCTAACCTGAAGTTGCGGAGGAGATGGGTACTCCGCTTAAAGTCCCCCAACCCATTCGCGTTGATGGATTGCAGGGCCAGGGTGCTGCCGTGGGGACTCATAGCTGTTCCCCTCCATGTCCTGGGGGGTTGCCAGCGCTTAAACCTGCTGCTGTGAGGCGGCTAGTTTTGAGTCCTTTAGCTTGACTATTAGCTGCAATCTGTGAGGAGCGTCGAGGGTTCTGAGGGGAAGGAGAGGGTGGGGGGCGGAGGACCCAGTAAGCCAGCCTAGGATGCTGCCCCCACTCCGTTGCAGGGGAAGGACCTGAGGGTGCTCAACGGCGACCTCCGCGGTGTCCCCATTTGATGAGTCTGAGTCCATATTAACTTCCTCTAACACTGCAAAGGAGCCACGTGAAATGGACTGTGGGGTTGGGGTAGGACTATTTGAGGTGGCACTTCTACCGCAGGCCGCGGGTTGCCAGTCCATGCTGGTGGGCATAGCTCCATTGGGAGCTGAGGGTTGATGCGATAAATCTCTGGTGGAGGTTGGTGGGGGTGCCGCGGAGCCCTGAGTGGGGGTGGCTGACGAGGGGCGCCCTGTGGGAGATGCATTGCGTTTGGTGAGAGAGGGAGTTGACTCTGTGAGATTGGAGGGGGTGCCCACTGGAAGGGGGGCATGAGCGCGAAGGTTCCCATACCAATAGTGGGTTTAGCTTTTTCAACTGCTAGGCGTAAGGCCTCAGGGGACAGGTCTTGAACGGGAACCCATTGTGTGGATTGTGGAATTGCTGCTGCGGCCACATGGGATCGTTTTTGGCCTGGTTTAGGCCCCTGAGTGGTGGCTAAGAGGGCTTGTTTTTGAGCTGTGCAGCCACTATACAGGTGTCCAAGGGCGTTACACCATGAACACCGGGGGCGCGCCAGATCAGGGTCAACAAAAAAGATCTCAGGGCATGCCTCATCTACTGCCACACGAGGAATAACCTCAATGTTGCGGGATACAGTGGGGGAGGGGATGAACGACGCCCTAGCAGTGCAAGCTCTTTGGGTGGGAGCATAGTAAGAGGGGACGCTAAAGTCCACTGAAAGAACAGACCCAGACTCCATTAAACCACGATGGAGCGCCAGTTTAAGAAACTCAGGATAAACAGTCGTTGGTAGGTTGGAAAAAGTAACACATGAAATTTTCTTCAGGTGAGAGCGTGTGTGGGAGATGCGAAGAGATCTGCGCAGAATAATGACCTGGAGGGTGGCAGCATGGTCAGCAAGGGCAGCTTCAGTGAAGCCCACATAGATGTAGTGGCCCTCCACTGATTCATGGATGGTAGTGTTAATTGGGAATGTCTCCGCGATCGCTGAAAAGTATGATAAGTAATCCTCCATATAGAATTCAACAGGGTTATGCCCATTATAAAGGCGAATAGTGTGGGAGAGGGTTGAGCGAGGTAGAGCTTTTTGCGCTCTAGTTTCAGCCCATTTCTTCTTAACATCAGCAATAAATGCCACTTCACGGGGATCTGCTTTGGGTAGCGTTGGTGACAGAGGTTTTTGCCACGCCCGGTGGCTCCTTTGGTACGTTTGTGTTTGCTTTGGGCTGCAATTGCGGGTTGAATGTGAGCTGGTGGTTTGGACAAGATTGCGGAGTTCCCCTGTTGCTGGAATGTTTGAGCAGTTGCTGGCGGCATATTGAATTGAGGGCAGATTGTTGGGCCTCGCTAAATTGAGGAGGCCCATCCAGATTGGAATTAACTCCAGCCAATTGGGAGGAGGGCGATGATAAATCACCATCCCAATCTATTTGGTAAATTCAGCCCGAGTATTTGCTGTGATTTCGTGGGAAAAACTCACTGGCTGATTGGTGAATTGGTCGTTTTCAGCATATGGAGATAAAGTGCTGACTTGAGAAGTGCCGATTACGGGGTTTAAATGGGACAGGTGAGATTGGAACCGGTGTGAAGTTCCAAAATCTGAACTATCTGAATCCCCATTGGGAAGATATATTGTCCCAATTTGGTGCTTAGTGAACCAGAATGTGCGGCTAATCCACCCTTAAATCCGAGGGTTTGGGGGCCAGGTAGCTGGGTATCGCCCCTCATGGGGGGAGCCAGAAACATGGAGTCAGCAATAATAGATGGTATTGAATTAGCTGACACAATGGGGGAGGTGAATGCCTGGATGGGCTGAGTTGCATTCAACTGAGCAGACGCCATTAAAGCAGCGTGGGTGATGGCCTCCTTGGTTGGAGGGGGCCCAGCGGGTTAGTGGGAGGTAGCGCACGCAGAGCTGTTGGGCGTGCAGGTTGCAGAAGTGCGATCAGGTGAACTAGCGCTAGTTGAAGTAGCTCCAGGTTGGGGGGTGGTGCCTGCTTCCACGGCCGCTGCTTGAGAGCAGGTGATTCTGGTTGACCCTGAGGTGGGTAACCAGGGGTTTCTTCATTTGAGGGGTGGTGCTGGATCGTTTGGCTGAGCCCGCGGGTTCTTTTTCAGGGTTTCCCGCCATATTTGCTAATAGTTTTGTAAATCTCTTTAGTGGAGCTAAATTTCAAGGCTGAATTGATTTTAGAAAAGCGATGCTTAGCAGAAAGAGTTTTTGAAGGTCCTGCTTAAGATGTTGATATCGCCTAATTAAACTAACATTCAGGATAGTTTCAAGTCGCTAAGTATCAAATCTATAGCCTGCTGGAAAGTTAACGGCACATTGTATAAATATTGGGGCATTCTGGCCAGATGTTATAATCCTTGCATGGTAATTATCGCACATTTTTTCCTGATCTTCTTTTGGCAAGTCAATTTTTCAATAGCTGAATCAGGTTCTTAGCAAAAAGTATTTTGCCTCCCCCTGGCGATTAAGCACATTGCCAATGTGGGGCATTGGATAGGGGACTTTCTTAATGATCTTGTTTAATTGGCAATATTTGAACGCTAATCAATTTGATCCATCCTTCTTTTTCACCAGGATGATTGGACTTTCCATGGGCTCAATGACGGAACAAGTAACCCATGTACTACTAATTTGATGATTTCATTGCTGGACTCAGCTTCAGCAAGTCTTGACCTTCAGACAAATATATTCTTATTGGTAGGTATTCCCAAGTATTAAATTTGTATGAGTATGTTTTTATGCATTCAAGTCATGATCTTATGAGTGAATATCTCCAGCTATTTTACAAAGAATAGGAGCACATCATTTTGCTAATTATCAGTTAAATTGGATAGCTGCTTACTATCCACTAAAACGTTGACACTTTTTGCAGTCTCTGCAGGAAATTCCATTTTGGAAAATGATCCAAATTCATGAAAGGCACTAAGTTTCGTCGTTGGAACAGGTGTAGAGATGCAATGATCTGATTCTTTTCAATTTCATTGGCTTCTCTTACAGAAGGGCTAAGAGTACTTATATTTCTCCATGACTCAGAATTAAGATCTATGGCACGACCCACAGTTCAACTCAATTTACTTTCCATGGATTGATAGTATCCCATCTAGATGTTCTAAGAGTCCATGGTTACTCAGTGTTAACTATGATTTGAGCTCCTGGAGGAATAGTGTTCAATGAATTTGTCATAAAAGTAATTCAATATTTCCATAATTTTCTATTGGCATCGCTTTCTGTTTTTGTCCAACTAATTTAAGAAAATGGGTATAATACATCATTATAAATCAGGTTAACAGAATTATTCCTTTTTGTCAATAGGGTCTCTCCCTTCAGCTGGTAAACTAAAGGCAACGTCTGCCATAATACTGTCAGGGTGTTTTCTTCAAGAGCATTTCACCCCATACTTCCTCAGGAACTCCATCCCAATATTTATATCATAATTTAGATTAGCCAGCACTATAATGGGAGATGAAAGCACTAGTGATCCAAACCAAATTGGTAGCGCACTATAGGCTCCACAAAGGTGATGTCTGGTCTGGCCATTCCATACTCTTTCAATGTTTCAAATCTGGTAAGATCTTCATGCCTTTCACATTTTTTTTATAAAAACAATTTTAGTTGGCGCTCCACAATCAATTATTGCTCATACTCTTATCCTATTAGCTAGAATATTGGCATATATACTGTTAGATTCTGGTGTTGACCTGAAAATAAATCCTTCAACGATTAACAGATTGAGCCAATTATTCTCCTGATGCTTAATCTAATACCCAAATTAGAGCCTATTGCAATACCATGGCTTGATAATTTTATTGCAATACCAATTTAATTATATTATCAAAAACTCAAGATGAATACTGTCGCGAAATTGACCTCGGGATCCACTAGTGTGCCAGGCCAACCAGTATCCCCCTTCTTGGGTGATTATGGCACCTCCTGAGATGCACCCCACTAGGGTTGGCGGCTTGCCAGCTCATCCGCTGGTAGCCAGCTGGCCAGGTTACCGCTGGTTCCTCATAGAGAGGAGGTATGGGAGCTGGCAGCGCCAGCCACTCCAGGCGTGATCACCCATGCCTTTGGGGATCTCCTATCCTATCTTCCCTACTCTAGTGGCTCTTGCTACTTCAAACAAATAGGAAAAATAGGCAAATGAGAGATGTTTATTTAGAGGAAATGAACGACTATTTATACTACTTTCAGGGCTATGCACCCAAGTGCTCTTTGGCCAATCATCTGCCAGAAAACCCATCAGCCTCTTGATTCTAAAACCTCTATCAGATCGTAAACTTTTTATAGTGATTCCCTCTTAGATCCACTCCTCTGATCACCAAATATTAAATTAGGTCAATCCATCCTCAGCATAAGTCACTGGTCAATCATATATAGCTTTATTAATTAAATAAGACTTTGAGCACCCTTGGCATGAGTCGCTGGTGCTCCAAATTGAATGACAGAACCATTTTGGACGAGTCATAATGGATTTATCAGCCTTCCACTAGAAACTCCCACAACGACCTTTGGATGGCATTTTAGCAGTGAACGCAGCTTCTGTCGAACCTAAACTCGAACAAACATAACATTAAATTGTATTGAACTAGGCAATTGGCCAGCAATTTCACCCAACTAACCAAAACCCCTAATTTGTATACTATCAGAAGGATTCATCTGGTTGAAATCCTGACATTGCCCTCCCCTTAACCAGATGATATCCTTCTTCGCGACCCACCCCAATGGTGGGTCAAGACCTCCCAGCGTCCTCATGAAGGAGAGCTGGTCTTAACCAGTGGCTTT
Source organism: Massospora cicadina (assembly GCA_022478985.1). NCBI lineage: Eukaryota > Fungi > Entomophthoromycota > Entomophthoromycetes > Entomophthorales > Entomophthoraceae > Massospora > Massospora cicadina. The sequence goes on from JAKSZP010005046.1 coordinate 9,746, forward strand.
TTCCACTCCATACCAAGACCTCCAACTACTCAAGCAGCCCACTAGCGAAGCCCCCTGTAGTGAGCACCAATGTCACAAAATCGACCTTGGGCTCCGCTAGTGTGCCAGGCCAACCAGTATGAAGACTGGTGGCCCTTTGCTATTTCGCCTTCATTGGCATACCAACCACTATAAGTCCTGCATCCAACCTACCAACTAACCACCAACGGCTTCGCCTTTAGCCCCAGGCGTCCTCAGCGTGTGCCCCAGAAAGTCCTTCCCCCTTCCTAGGCGGCTCAGGCACTTATGCATTTCCCCACCCTCGTGACCCTTCACCAACCCATCTGAGCATGCCCCAGCGAGTCCATCCCCCTTCTTGGGTAGCTATGGCACCTCCCGCGCTGCACCCCACTAGGTTTGGCAGCTTGTCAGCTCATCCGCTGGTAGCCAGCTGGCCAGGTTCCTGAAGGTTCCTCATAGATAGGAGGTATGGGAGCTGGCAGCGCCAGCCACATCAGGCGTGATCACCCATGCCTTTGGGGATCTCCTATCCTATCTTCCCTACTCTAGTGGCTCTTGCTACTTCAAACAAATGGGAAAAATAGGCAAATGAGAGATGTTACCTAGAGGGAATGAACGACTATTGATACTACTTTCAGGGCTACTATGTTCAATTGCTCTTTGGCCAATCATCTGCCAGAAAACCCATCAGCCTCTTGATTCCAAAACCTCTATCATATTGTAAACTTTTCATAGTGATTCCCTCTTAGATCCGCTCCTTTGATCACCAAATATTAAATTAAGTCAATCCATCCTCAGCATAAGTCGCTGGTCAATCGTATATAAATTCAAAAATTAAATAAGACTTTGAGCATCCTCAGCATGAGTCGCCAGTGCTCCAAATCGGATGACAGAACCATTTTGACAATTCATAACAGATTTATCAGCTTTTCGCTGAAAACTCCCACAACGACCTTTGGATGGCATTTCAGCGGCAAATGCAACTTCCATCGAACCTAAACTTGAACAAACATATAACATTAAGTAGTATCAAACTAGGCGATTAGCTGGCAATTACACCCAACTAACTGAAACCCCTAACTTGGATACTATTGGAAGGATTCATCTGGTTGAAATCCCAAAAATACACTTGCACATTCAGGGCAATCATCTCTGCAACAAAACTTGGAAATTAGTCCCAACTAATTGGGCTTATGATCAAATATTCAGCATGAGAAATTGTTCAGAATTGACCTTAAGATAATATCTTAAAGTCCAATGTACTAATAGATGAA
>JAKSZP010005047.1:0-10982 GCA_022478985.1 Massospora cicadina
TTTAAACTCAGGTAAAATATGGCTTCAAACAATTACTCGATTGAAGGCACTTTCAGTGTATTTTACTAAAATGGATGGAGCATCTGTTTATTGGAGCGTCAAGGCTTTGGCGCACTTCCGCAGAGCCTGAATTTCCCTGGCCCACTTTATATATATTTTTGCGACCAAATATTCCTTGTTGGTCAACTTTCTTTAATAAATTTCCCCATTATTTTAATTTTTTTACAATGGTTCCTTGGGCGAACATGGTGGTGAACCTCTTCAGGGAGGTCTCCAACTATGTGGGCCACTACCTATTATCACCATTTAAACGCATACCAGGTGCTTTCTTGGGCCGTTCAGGTCCCCTCCAGACCAATACACCCAAGACTACTCACGCCAAGATACCCTCGAATATGGACTCCCCATTGGTGTCTACTCAAGTGGGGAGTTTTCTTACTTACCTGTTCTCATATGTGGTGTTTTACACCCTCGCCTGGGTTACCTTCTGCTCGAGCACCATTCTAGGTGTCCCATTTCCCATTTTCTTAACGGCTAGTTCCCTAGCAATGTGGGTTCGCGTCCCACATCACCTTTCTGGGAACAAGAGAGTTACAGACACTCTCTTGACATCTTCTTCTTTATGAGAAAGTACCACCCCATTAGCGGAAAGGGATGCATCCATCTGAACAATAAACTCACTATCAAATTTCAAATAACGTAACACTGGTGCACTAATCAGTGCCATAAAAAGTGTATCAAAGGCGTATTGACGACGTTCTGTCCATTTTACACAGCATCCTTTTTTACCAATTCATAATAGAGGCCCCCAATACAGCTAAAATTAGGGATGAAGCGCTGGTAGCAACCAACTATTCCCAAAAATACCTGTATGCCACGTTTACTATTAGGTGTAGTCATTTTGTGGATGGTCTCCACCTTGGCTAGCTGTGGCTTTAGCCCCTTAGAGTCTACCATAAAACCCCAAGTACTCCAACTGATTTTTGAAGAAGTTACATTTATTGAGGCTTAATTTTGATGTTCGCCTCAGTGAGCTAGCAGAATACTGCTTCTAGACGATTGAGGTGCTCCAAAAAGGTTCAGGAGAAGATTTTAATATCATCAAGGTATACAAGGACACATGACAGCTTTAGGTCATTGAGAATTTTGTCCATATCTCGTTGAAATGTAGCTGGGGCGTTACACAGCCCTTGAGGCATCTGAGTCAATTGAAAAAGGCCTTTGGATGTGATTATGACACATTTTTCCTGTTATGCTGTGGGTAGCTCGATTTTCTAGTAACCTGATATTCAGTCTTTTTTTGAGAAGTAACAGGCTCCCCCTAACCAATCCAAAGCATCGTCAATCCTTGGAAAGGGGTATGAGTCCTTTTTTGTAATACTATTGAGCTTCTGGTAGTCTATTACTATGTGGTGGTGCCATCCTTCTTTTTTACAATCAGAATGGGCAAAGCCCATGGACTCTTGGACAGTTTGAGCATCCCTTGCACCAGCAACTTGTCAATTTCCTCAGTGACAATGTCTTCCGCTGCCCTCAATTATTGGATTGGCTGAGACCTTATGGGGGGATGATATCCTGTGTCTACTCGATGGACCACCCCCTGAGCACACCCTAAATTGTGATCATCAACAGCGAAATTCTCCTTGTACTTCTGAAATAAAGCTATTGCTTGGTCTTTTTGTTCTTCTGATAGCCCTATTTAATTACTCTGCAGTACCACCATCATTACGCTGGCTGGTGCCTCTACTGATAGACTAAATTCGTCTAACAAACTGAAATCATGAACCTGAAGAACCTCTATTATTGGAACCAAATTTAGGTACGCTACTATTTGGTGTGAGCAGATTTGCATTGGTTTGTTCTGGAGATTTTTTAACAAAACCTTAATATCTCCATGGTCTTGAAGTATAATCCCTGGAGCCACATGAGGCTCAAACTGTGTTTAATGATAGAGCCCAATGACTTCCCCATATAGCCTGGCAGGCACTTCCACTTCTAATTTGGTGTTCACTAAAACTTGGGGACCAGAAGGAATAGATATGGGCCCTGCAGCTCGTAGAGTTATCCCCTTGATATTCATATATTTTCTGAGGAAGTGGCCGAGTGTCAGGCGAACAGCAAGTAAGAATTAGACTGGCCTGCCAGCCCAGATGCCAGAGCACCCAAATGACAAACCAGAATGCCAGAGGCACTGCTGCTGGTATGACAAATATGGAACTGTAAGGGAGCTTAATTTTCAACAGATAAAAACGGGATTTTGGGGGAAGTTGTTTTTATTGGAAAATTTAAGGAAGGTGAATCAGCCAACAATTTTCTCAGTGCAATGCACCTGATTAAATAGTCATCAATTTTGAGGGAAAACAAGCCAGGATCAGGTTCTGCAAGTTTGACCTAAGTGGCGAATTATTTGGAAAATGGGTGGGTTAGTTCCCTGGGAACCAACATCACAAAATTTGGTGGCGGGTCAAGTTGCGGTCAGTTCAACTAAGCGGTGAACTATCTGGGAGTGGGCGGGGTAGTTCCCTGGGTACTTGAATCACAAAATTTGGTGGTGGGCCAAGTTGCAGTTAGTGGCATTGCATCAGGTGCAACGCCCAATTTGCCAGCAGGAAGCTTTGAAACCTCATTGATGGTGTCCGATGCTATTACCTGCCCATTAAGGGTGATGCCTGATGGGTTTGGGAGGGAGGGGGATTTTTTAATCATCATGTAAACCTAATTGCAACCGTCGGGCATTCTGGCTGATAGCTCAGTATTCATACCTTTTTGATCATATGAAATCTGAGTATCAGGCTGATTGCCACTCAAATTAGTTGTGATCAATTCCATTTCAGCGATCTCAGCACAGATTTCACTGATTCCTTGTAACAGTTCTGCTGAGGAGAGTGCGGGTACTGGAAGTGGGATCCAAAGTGGAAGGGCTATTACCCAGCGTTCATCTACCATGTGAGCGAGATCGCCCTGGGTAATGAGGGGTATGGCCATCCTCTTTGATGCCTTCTTTCTTGGGAACAGAAAGATGGCCAAATGACGCCCAGAGGACGTTAACTGGGACTTACATTACCCTTTCCTTTTTCCATGAGAAGATCCTCATTACTGGAAAACTGTACGAGAGCCACATTCTTGTGCGCTTTGGGTAACTTGATCGCCATTACTGATGCAGGTTTTTGGAGGAAATGGAGAATCTTGGGGTGGGATATGTGGAACGCTTCAACCAGTTTCATGAAATTCGCGCAATCGCATGCCTTGCCCCAACTGTTCTCATAGGCCGGATATCCTTACTAAGCCATGAGATATTGGATGGAACGTCGCGATTTCTGGGATGCCAGGATAGCCTCTTCCCCATTTTTGACGATGATCAGTTCCAGTTCCATGGGAATTGCACCTTTGAAGGGCGGCAGCTGGGAAACTACTGGGCTTTGGGGGAAACAGAGACCTTGGGGTGGGACATGTGGAATGCTTTGACCAGGTTCATGCAAGTCGCGCAATTGCACGCCTTGCCCCAACTGTTCTCATAGGCTGGATATCCTTTCCAAGCCATGAGATATTGAATGGAACGTTGCGGTTTCTGGGATGCCATAATAGCCTCTTCCTTGGCCTCTTCCCCATTTTCAATTATGTTTGGTTCTGTTTCCATGAGAATTGCACCTTTGAAGGGTGACAGCTGGGAAGCTTCTGTGTTTTGAGGAGCAAACTCATTGCAAGTTAAGATGTCAGTCCCTACTGACATGGGCATGATAGCCCTGGCAACTATGGGGTATGGGTTTGGAGTTTTGAGTGGGATGGGACTAATGTGGGCAGGGATAACCTTCTTCACAACCTGATTTAGTTGGAAAGAAGGGACCATTGCTGCGCCAATATCTATGAGAAAGGCTGAAATGGTAGAGATTGATGTTTGGTTGATTATGTCAGGTGAACAGCAAGTAAGAATTATACTGGGCTGCCAGCCCGGATGCCAGAGCACCCAAATGGCAAACCAGAATGCCAGAGGCACTTCTGCTGGTATGAAGAATATGGAACTGGAAGGGAGCTGAATTTTAAATTTTAAATTTATTGTGGGGAAGGCCGACCATGGGATGGACACTTCCAAATATGACTCAGGAAATACAAACTTAGTACCAGGGGAGGCACCCCAGAGAAGCGATGCTATCTCTTGTTGCCAGCGGGAACGCCACTTATGGGGTGGGGGAGGGGACGTGTGAAGGGGCCGTAGCCACTATTGAGCACGTGTGGAGGAAGGGGTCTGATTTAAAGAACCAGACTAGGAACCAGGAGGAGACCAGCTGTCAGCGACGCGGTGGGAGGTATCCAAACATCCACGCTTGAAAGTGGTCCACCAAATGAGACCGGAATCTGTGGACAGTTTCTGGGAGGGTGGAGGTGGAGCCTGCGATGGCATCTAAGACAATCGTGTGGATGGTCCACATGGCGATTGCAACCACCAGAGCACGGAGGGAGGGTGGAAGGGAGGAGGCCATTGATAGAGCAAACATATCTCTTGACAGACCGAAGGGATGCATTTGATCCTGGCCCGGCAGATGTTGAACTTCGCGCCATATCACTTTAGAGGTGGGGCACTTCTCCAGGCGGTGGAACAGCGTTCCATACTGGCCACACACGACACAGGATGAGTGTAAAGCGTTAAAGCACTCAGCTGTATGATACACCCGCCTCAGGCAGCGCCACACATGGGAGTGGACTTGAGGCTGCAACAGAGGATGGTGTGTGTATTTCCAGATATTTTTTGGGTCTCAGTGGAATAAGGGATGTCCATCATGTCCAGGTAGTCCACCCTGGATAGGACATGGGGCCAAATGGGGATCACGCCATCATGGATGGGTAGCCCCTTTACCTCTTGTGTGAACTGAGGAGAGGGGCGGCCTCTTTGGGTTGTATGTCCGCTAATACAAATTCTCCACTCTGCGCTTCGCATGGAGAGTAGGATTCGTTTGTAGTGGGTTTTAGCCCCGTGGGGACCTGTGGCCGATGTGTGTGATGCGAGGTATTTTATCAGGGAGTGGGGGTTTGATGGATTGTTGAGGCCCAAGGCTTGGGAGAAGTTGGAGCGGGCTGCGCGGGACCAGTGTTGGGATGGGAGTGTAGGAGTGGTGACGGCCGCGATCCAGGTGCCCAGGATCTTGGCAGCATGGGTTTTGAAGTCAAGCAGGCCCATGCCACCTTGATGATGAGGGCCAAACATGACCTCTAGCTGTACTGGTGGAGGGCGGCCTGACCAAAGCCATCCTTGCAGCAAGGCATACAGGGATTTGAAGAAGCTTGGGGAGAAGGGGATGGCGTGGGCTCCGAACCAGACTTTGGATAGGAGCATAGAGTTGGCTAGAACAACCCTGCCAGTGAGGGTAGTAGGGTGGGCTCTGAGAGAGGCGATTCGCTTCGTCACGTTGTCCAGTATACAGCACTCCATTACTGCTGACGTGTATCCGCCTGCCTCCATCCACACGCCCAGATGGTGCACCAGTCCTATGGTAGGACGTGGCATGAAGGGGAGCACCAGTGGAATGGTGTGTGTTGAGTTAGTAAGGCGTGGGCGTGGGCGAGCAGATGGGCCAGGTTGGGAACTAATTGCTGGGGCCCAGCAGTTCTGAAACCGACCAAGGAGGATGATTTCAGTTTTGGAGGCGTTCAGTGTCACATTGCTTACCTGGAAATATTCCTGGATGAGGGCTTCAAGCGCGCGTGCTTCTTTATTATTGGACACCCCCACCACGCAGTCATCTGCAAATGCCATCATCTTGACTGGGGTTTGGCCTGGCACATGGACCCCAGTGAGTTAGGCATTCACATTTCGCAGTAGTGGGTCAAGGCTGAAGTTGTATAAGAGTGGGCTGAGGGGGTCCCCTTGTCGCAAGCCCCTTTGAGGGCGGACTACTTCCGTTAGGAAGCCTGGGCCATGCACTGCCATTGTTGCAGATTCCGTGAGCAGCATCACCCAGTTGATGAAGCGGGGGGTAGGCGGAATTGATGGAGGCAGGCCCTTAGGTATTCCCAGTTTACTCTATCGTAGGCCTTTTGTTGGTCCAAGAATACCAGTGCCCCAGAGGCTGTGGACTGACATGCATTAGCCACGGAGTGCGCGTTATCCCAAATTGACCTTCTGGGGATGAAACCAAATTGTTCTGGGGAGATGGTGGCAGATGCTACAATCCCTAAACGGTTAGCCATGATTTTTGTTGAAATTTTGGTGTCTGTGTTTGTTAGAGAAATGGGGCGCCAGTTGACTAAGTTAAGCTTATCCCCTTTCTTGTAGAGTGTGACAGTAAAGGCCTCAGGTCCTCCTGGTAGGAGGCGCATTTCCAACAGGCTTTGGTTAAGTGAGGCTAGCAGCAATGGGGATATATATTTGAAATATTTTTTGTAGAACTCATATGGAATGCCATCTGGGCCTGGGCAAGTTTGGTTTGGTGCACCGCGAATGGCTGTCCATAATTTGTTTGGAGTAATTAAATTCATTATTTCTGGGTATCAGAAAATGGTGCAGATATGAGCTCGGTTGAGAAATTCTGCCACTTCAGCTGGCTGAATTGGTTCAGCTCGGTATAACTCAGAGTAATATTTTTGCATTTCAATTGCCACTTCAGCCAGTGTATCCGCAATGGAATTATCCGATCTTCACACCTGTGTGCAGGCCACACTCTGGCATGGTGCGAAAAAATTTTTAAAGAAATATGCGGTGCACTTGTCGCCTTTAGTGATGCATGTGGCCCTGTATTGGACACAAACCCAATGTTTGTGTTGCCTTTTGAGTGCATTGAGGTGGGCTGCTGCCTCCGCCCACTTCCAGCCCCATGCAGGGCTGTATCCTGTAGCTGATATGTTGGACTCCAAGTGGGCCAATTCCACCAGAGCACGCGAGATAACTGCTGATGTGGCTCACAAGCATCGGGAGGAGAGGTGGCGAGAGTGGCAGATGGTATCCTACCTGAAGGCTGCCCATGTGGAGATGGGGTCCACACAAAATGGTGTAACAAACTATTTTTCTAAAGTTGCTGATTCCACCCAAGTGGAAAATCCTGGCAACGCAAGTTTGGGAGGGCAGAGTTTGCACCAGTGTGGGGCCTTAGCCACTGTGACAGGTAGGTGGTAGGTTATTGAGACCAGCTGGTGGTTGGAGAATTTAATTTTTGTTGTTTTGAAGTGGTAAATGTGGGGTTGTAATTTTAGCGGTGTAAGGATAAGGTCTATGCGGGTCATGGACCTTAATTGGCCATTATGGATGTGGGGTCGCATCATGTTTTTGAGCAGCGGGGCATGTCGCGGCAGCGCATCCATTTACCCAAGGGTGGCCTTTAGAATGCATAGTTCTATGTGACCCTGTGGGGCGTGGGGTGAGGGAGGCCACTGGTCCGTTGGTGAGGTTAGCCAACAGTTCATGTCACTGACTAGGAAAGAATCAGGGGGTAGCGGGAGGGATTTGACCAACAAGAAAAATTCCTGATGCTCATGTGCACCATATGGGGCATAGATGTTGATGATTGTGTGCGCTACGTTGGCCCACGAGAAGGTGATGATGAGCACTCGGCCATTTAGGAATGTTTCTGAGGATGTGAATTTAAAAAATTATTTTTCCAAATTAGCACCCCACAGTGCTTCAACCAAAAGGATAGGGATGGGAGGAGCATTGTTTTACAAGCTTCCTTGGAACCTCGTGGACAGTGGGACTCCTGGATGGCCAGGATATCCACAGGTAAATTGTGTTGTAAAAACTCAGTTTCCTAGCCTGGGATGGGGAGGCCTTGAGTCCGGCGATATTCAACATCCCTAGAGTGAAGGTTTCCCCCATCACACCTTAGGTGCAGGGGGTGGGCCCCGGGCCCACCAGCCTCTTATAGGTCCCCACAGGCTTTCACAGCAGCACGGGTGTTAGCAGCAATGCTATCAGAGTTTTTGTTGATTTTTGCTTAAAGAGTTGCTTTGGCTTTGGCCTTTGCTTTTTGTTTTCCCGACGTCGGACGAATTTTTTGTGGTGCAGATGAGTTCAGTGCACTGTCAAGTGGGTCAAAAAAAATTTTTTTAGTTGGGATAGGTCCCAAGTCAGTTTCAACTGGAGCTTGGGTGCAATGATTGGGTGAGATTGAATCTCCCATCGGATCCTCAGATTGAGTAGCCCGCTCAGCATAGGCTTCCCAATCTGATTGGATGATGGATTCCCTAGTTGCTTCCGCCATGAAGGTCTCCATGTCCTCCTGGCGTTGTGAGTGTGGGATAGCAGTGGTGGCCTTGGCCGCTTCCTTGGCTGTGGCCCTACGGGCCTGCTTGGCCTTCTTCTGCTCCTGTGGGGAGATAGGCTTTACCAATAGGTAGCAGCCTTGTGCTCCCCATGGGAAAGCCTCCTTGGTGCTTGCGGTTGGTTCATAGTGCACCTCTCCGCTGGCTATGGCTGCTGAGGGGTGCTCTTGGAATGTGACGCCCTCCTTGATGGGGCATGCATGAGCCTTATGGCCAAACGCATCACAGTGGGTGCAAATGTGGGGTGCGCTGTCCACGGTCACCCAGAACAGGTGGGTGGTATGCCCTGCAATATCAATAAAAGTGGAGTGTGAGATCTGGGTTAGGTCCTTTGCAATCTCCTCAGTTGGGGTCAGAACGTGATGGCTTTGCCGGTGCACAGGTGTGGCATCAGCGTGAAGTGTTGCATTTCAAAAGATTGTATTTCACCATATATGGCAAGACCATTTTTCAGGTGTTGTTCCAAAATGTCACATTTTACTGTAGTAGGCAAAAAGTCAAATGTGAGGAAAATTTGGTTTGATTTTGTCCATCTGGTGCGTTTGGTTTTGATGACCCATTGCCCTTCAGGGAGGTCGACCACTATGCACACCGCTGCAGCCTCATCTGCTGCTTTTTTGCTTTTGAAACCTAGGTTCAGCCAACCGTGTGACATGGAGTGAGGTGCAACGTACACCACAGTCAGGAAAACTTTGTGTACATCTTCACAAAAAATTTCCCATAAGCCCAATTTTTGGATGTCCAGATACACATGGACTCCAAATTCCACCAACAAAAGTGGCTGGGAGTATGGCATGTTGATGTACTGGTTGCATCATGCTTGCCACGCGAGTATCTCCAGGGAAATTGTGACCACCAGTTTTTTGAGATTTTTGTCTATTCCGCCAGATTCTCCAGGGCGTTTTCAAACGTTGGAGGCCGCGGGCCTTCCGCCTGCTCCTCTTACCTTGCTTGCCCAACTGCTCCCTGACATGGGCGCAGACTATTCTCCTCTGTGAGATTATCAAACTAGATTTAGTCTAAAATTGAATAGGTTGCAAAATTGTTTGCAACGAGAAAGAAAAGTTGGCTAAAATTTCAAATTTAATTTTCTTAATAAATATTTATTACTTTAAAAACCAAATATTAAATATAAAAAGTAAATAATTTTATATATAGTTTCTTAGTAGGTATCCAAGGATTAAAAGGTTCCTAAATTCTAAATTTTTAATCTGAGCTCAGGGGATTTAGGATATGTGATGGAATCAGCTTATATAAAAATAAAATATTATAGTTTTTGTATTTTTTATAGTTTAATTTAAGTATAAAATCTTTTACTTATCCATAATTTCAAACATAAGCTGCATATACAAAGCAAATTGATAAACATAGGTTTGATGGTTTAAAAAAAAAATTTGTATATATTGTATAATTTGAATTGTTTATATTAGAAATTTATTAAAAATAAACTGCCTTTTCACATATTAAAAAACCCTAGAAATAAGTAATTTCTTATATAAACTACAAATGAGAGAACATCCACTAAAATTAGAAGTCCTAGCTTTTGTAGTTTATAAGAAACCTTAATTGATAGCATCTTTTATATATTATAGGTATAAAATTCAAATTTTTGTTATTATAATTAAATTTAAAGAAAATCTCTTACATACTTGATATTTTATCGCCCAAGCTGCACATACATGACAAACTTCATAAATGTAGGTTTGTTGGTGATTTTAGAATACTTATTTAAAATTTTTCAAATCTGAATCATTTTTATTTAACCGAGGTAAGCTGACCAGGGGACAGACATTACCAAATATAAGTGTGTGAATTAAGAGAATAACTAAGAAATATAAAAATTGGGCACCCCAGGGTACTCAAGTTACCCCTGTTGCCAGCGGGACTGCCAGGTATGGGGGGTTGGTGCACTACTCTGAGGGGGTTTCCCCTGCTATGGAGCAGGTGTGAAGGAAAGGGTCTATGTGGAGGAACCAGAGTGGGAACCATGATTCTATGAGCGCTTTTTGTCTTGGTCTCATATATCCATAGAGCCAGGCTTGGAAGTGCTCTAGTAAGTGGACATGGAATCTGTTAATAATCCCATGAATGGTTGGGACCGTGCCCTTGAACGCATCTAATGCAATTGTGTGTATTGTCCATATTGCAATGGGTATTATTAGGGAGCGGAGGGTAGATGGGATTGGTGACTCAATATGGAGCGCGAAGATACTCTTTGATATTGAGAATTCCTGTTCGTTTTGAATCTTGAGCAGGCGTGCGACTTCCTGCCATATAGCTTTGGTTGGGGGCATGTTTCTAGGCGGTGATGTAGGGATCCCTCCCCTCCACATACTGCACATGTTTTGTGGAAGGAGTTGGAGCGGTCCGCCATCCTATAGGTCCTTCTCAAACAGCGCCAGGCGTTTGCTCTTATCCTTGGTTGTAGGAGTGGGTGGTGTGTCATTTTCCACATTGCTTTCTGTGTGGTTAAATCATAGGGAATGTCCAGCATATCTAGGTATTCTATCCTAGCTATGCCTGGGGTTGTTGCGAGCATATCTCTCTGGGGGTGGTTTTCTGGGTTTCTTAATTTGAATTGGGGGCTGGGTCGCCCCCTTCCCTGTATAGTACCCATGTTCTCTATGGTCCATCCCATACAGCCGATAGTTTGGAGGATATGTTTGAAATGAGGGGAGGTTCCATGTGGACCTGTTGCAGTAGGGTGCTTGGCAAGGTATGAAAGTATTTTGGGT
>JAKSZP010005048.1:0-10944 GCA_022478985.1 Massospora cicadina
CCCCCAGCAGGTCCTCCAAAGCCGCATCTATATGGTGTTGAAAGATAGCTGGGCATTTATAAGCTCAAAGGGCATAACCTAGAACTGAAAGATTTCTTTTTGGGTACAGAACGTGGTTAGCCACTCCTGGCCCTTCTTGATCTGGTTCTGATTGATGCTTTTAGAAAATCCTGTTTAGAGAAGACTTTTGCCTTCTCCACATAATAAAAAATCTGCGAGTCCAGTGGGATGGGATGCAAATCTGGGACTGCGACGTTGTTGAGATTCCAATAATCTAAACATGGGCGTAAGGTATCATTGGCCTTCTCCAAAAAGAAAAGTAGGAAGCATACTGGGGAGGTACACTGAAATATCGCGCCATTAGTTAACTGCTCATTAACCCACACATTCAAGGCTGCTTCCTCCCATACAGTCAAAGGGTAAATGGATGAAGATATATGCACCAGATCAACGGTGAGTTTTAACTCACAGTCAAACTCTGAATGTGCTGCCAGTACATTGGATGAAGTCACATCAAATGAAGATCCAGCCCCTCCAAACAGGAAGGTAAAGGTACCTCCAAAAAGGGCTTCAGCAACAGAGCAAGGCTGAGGTGTGGACCTTGGGCCATTGGGAAAACTGACCTGAGAATTAGCTTTAGACAAAGGGACCACTAGTTTTTGACCATTCTTTAATGTAAGGGCAAGATTTTTATTTAAATTGTTTCTTACGTCAAACTTTTGCCACCACTCTACTCCTAAAATAATGGGGTACAAGAGATTTTTGATTGCTTGGAAGCGGTCATCCAAAATGATACTTGCCAACTTGATAGTCCACTAACCCCAGAACCTTCATCATGGGAATACCTTGGGAAACTCCTGCCCTAACTGTACCACCAGGCAAGTAATTCAACTCAAGATGGTCAGCTAGCTCTTAGTCAATAAAATTCTCAGAGGCTTTTTATATCCACTATAATAGTTGTTCTGATTTTTCAATAAAGTGGATGAAAGGGTATCAGTTAGCAAAAAGTACCCTGAATGATCTTTATTCATAGCAGATAATTCCAACACTTCAAAAGAAAACGCATTATTAAGAATAAGTATGCCTCCAGGGTATGTTTTTGCCTCACAAAATGGAGAGGGATAATTGGACACTCTTACTACTGAGGCCACATATCACACCATACCTTCAGCAGTTGCATAAATATTTTTATATTTTGGAATAAGCTCCTTTCCACCTCCTGTATTCTTAGGATCATGGTAGGAGTCAGGTGTAAGTTCTCAGGTTTAATTTGATATACTGGAATAGGGTCCTCATCAGAGCCACAAGAGCTGGTATTTGGCTCTTTTTTGTATTTCATTTGCATTATAAAACGCGTTTTCAGGTATCTTTAATCCCATATCTGCTCCAATGGCCAATTGTGCATTGTTATCCAGAGCTATCAACACCAAGACCTTCGTTGATGCTTAATCCTGCACCATATAAATGCACCAAGAAAAAAAGTGTGTTTGTTCATTCATTTTTTGTTATAGTCATCTAGACTCTCCTGGACCCTTAAATTATGCTAAAATGGGGAGGGAATTGTGGGGAGCTCTTCCCTATTCAAGGAAAAACACTAGTCTCAGGCGCCATATTTATAGAGGCTGCCACAGGTGACATCATCAGGTGGAATCTTCTGAAACTTATAATTTAAACTTGGGGTAGACCCCTTCTTGCCTTCAAATTTGGAATAACTTGAAGAAATAGAAGGATATGATTCCTTTTTTGAGGGATGTGTGAGTTTTTGGAGCCTGTATTTATAGAGGCCGCCTCTAGGTGAAGCCATGTTGGCCAAATTACCTGTCCCTTTCTAGGTTGAGGTGGGGAAATCGTCCCTAAGAGCTTCAATAAGTTGGTAAAAGATTGCATGGGGCAATTGCCAAATTGTGGGAGCTTCTTGTGGGGGGTCCAAGGCAGAATGAAGAAATGACTTTTAACAATGTCAGGAAAAGATAGGGCCTATGCTTTATCACAAAATTCATTCAAATATAATTTCATCAGATAACCAGCTTGGCACAGATAAAAGAACTCATTGAAGGTGTGGATGGACAACGCATCAGTATAACGCTGCTCTAGGACACTCCCCAAGCTGTCCACCAATTTCCACAAAAGCAGCTGTGCATGGAACACTTCAAAAACCCAGTTGGCCACCTTAAAGACAATAAATACAATAAGTCCGCCCCCACAAGGGTGGATGGGAACCAGGTATTTTGTTATATAAGAGTCATCCACTGAGAGGGAAGCAAGTGCCTGTTGTAATTCAGAGTAAATTTTGTGAGATAGTCAGGGAATCATGGACACAGAATCACAAAGAGTCTAAGTCCACCAGATACAAGCAGGAAGGGTGAGCACTTCCCAATTGGTAGTTTTAAGAATAACGCTGAAATGCACCATAAACAAAACTAAATAAAAACTGTGATAAACACCATAGAAGTCGTGACAGTTGGCCAGTTCACCAAGTTTGCAAATAAAGAAAGCCCCACATGGATAATTCTGATACACATATAATAAAAGGGTTGGTTGACTAATGTCAAGAGAGTATCTGTAACCCTATCATTTCCAGAGAGGTGGCACAGGATGCAAAGCCACACTGCCAGTGAATTAGCTGTTAGCAAGATAGGAAACAGAGCAATGCAGAGGGTGCCAGAGCAAAAGGGACTCAGGGCAAGGGTGTACAACATTGATTATAAAAGAAATAACACATAAACAACAAAGCTTGGTTGGACCCCAAAGGGAAATCATAACCAAGTAGAGATTGATGTCAGGGTGCTTGGGTGCCTCGATCTGGAGGGGACCAGGGCGTCCCAGAGGTGCATCAGATACCGTCATTAGTTTTGTCAAAATAAAGTGGCCAATGTTGTTGGAGATATCCTTGAGGAGGGCTACACAGGCTCGCCTAAGGTACCATATGATAAATATAATTCTGATGGAAAATTTTATTTAAGGAAAGTTATGGTTGAGAAATGTTATCATAATTGAAACCAACGTTAAAGACAAATCTGCATGTCAGGAGGCTAAGAAGGTGAAGTTGGCAGGCCTCCCTGACCTCAAGCATACCATAGATCAACGCTGGATTAAAGCAAAGTATACCCAGGCTGGTCCTAAGTATACAAGAGAAGTTCATCCCTGTATAACAGCAGGAACGTTAAACCTAACTAGCTTTGCAGTTAACAAAAATGTTTCACTTTGGCTTCTTGGTGAACGGGGTTTCAGAACCCATTCAGTTTTTGATATTTCCAGCTTGGGTCAGCCTCTTTTACAATCAATAAACCAAGTTTGGTCGATTACCAAGTACAGTTTATTGCCTGATGGAAGCATGCGCCTATTGGTGCACCTTGGCTTAAACCCACTTTCCTTGATTGATTGTTTGTTTGCCCAATTTACCTTAAATCCCATTTTCTGAGACCAATCTCTCTCGTTGGTCAACTTCCCTCATAATAAACCTCTTTGCTAGTACACCATTTCATATTTATACTATCTTGGACAATCCTGTGCGTGGACCTCTTTGAGGAGGTCTCATGTTATATTAACCATTTAATTTTAACTACTATAAATATATCTACATGTGCACCGTTGGGCCGCCCAGGTTCCCTCCATCCTAGGGCGCCTATACACTACCACTCCAAGCACCACATGAGTCCCTTTTGGTTACTCTCTTTAATGATAACAATTCTTGACCTAAGTTATTTTGGCTCAAGCACCCTCTGCTGAGCTCTAGTAACTTTAAGACTGACAACATTTTCCTTGGTGTTGGCCCTGTGCACCATGCACTACAACTCTGGGAACAGGAGAGTTATAGACACTCTCCTTAAAAGAAAAGTTGATCAATGAGGAAAGTTGGTCTCATGAAACATACTTAAACAATGGGGTGAGTCATCAATCAGTGGAAGTGGTGCTAAGCCCAAAAAACCCAATAGGTGCACACTACAATTGGCCAGGGTACTGTAACTCAAGATTGACTAAACTCAAGTTATAGATTGTAGGTAGGCTTATCCTGATTTGGCAATATTATAAATGATATGGGTCTCAAAACCCTGTTCCTCTAGCAACTGTAACAAACCATTGGGGTTGAGAATGTAGCTGGTGCATCTTAATGTCCTGGCTGTAATGCTGGGCCAAGCATCATGCACATTCTCAGGACCAACCTGGGCATATCTCACCTGTACCTAGCATTGGTCCAGGGTATATTTTAAGTCAGGAAGACCTTGTAATTTGACCTTTTTGGCCTCCTGACATCTAGCCTTGACTTTACAATTTGTGAACTCAATTATGTCATTAAGCCATAAAATATAGGATTTTTCACCCAAAACTAACTTAGGGCCCTTAGTTTTGGTGGAATATAATTCAACCTTCTCAGCGGAATGTGGCTTGACTTTCCCAGATAGACTTGATCCTGCAGATACCTCCTCCTGGGGACACACGCCAACCACCTTCCAATGGCCATAGCTTCTGCCCTCTGCCACCTCCTGGAAGATCTCTGAAAATTGTCCTCTACCCTTTGGTGATCAACATGGACAGAAGAGATATGATCCACAGGGGATACGCCATTATCCACCTCTCATCTACCACATGGGCTAAACTGCATAGGGTAACAAGAGGAATGGCTGCCAGCTTCCTACCTTTTTTGATCAAAATGGGAATTGCTCCTGGTTAGCCACAGGGGTTGTTCCACAAGGCTTACAGTTACTCTTGTTTTGTAGTTAGGCAAATATTTTTAATTAAAGCTATTTATGATAATAGTAACCATTTTTATTTTTTCTAGTTTTCTAGTTTTGGATATATTGGGAGCTAACATGGTAATCAAAGTTATAAAAATAATATTCCATCTCCATTTTTTATATTGAATTATCTGTTGATTGGCTTATTATCTAATCATCAAAGTGCCTGTTTAGTGTATAGTCATATGAATGGTTTTGTGATTTTTATGCATGTACACTGACTATAATATGTTTAAAAAAATTCACTCTAGATGGTAGCTTTTCCTATTTTTTACAATAGGGGTGCAAATAGCACTTAGATTCTTTAAATTTGACTATTGCAATATAGTATATATATATTGATAATTTGGGCAGCCATTAAATCAAGTTTCGAGTATTTGAAATTTATAATACTGTAAGTAGGATTCCTTGTAATCATGAAAGTATCTTTAACTGAAACAAGCCCAATAAAATTGCCTTAATACGTAGCACTATATAAAATTTTAAATTTTATTCGAGGTGAGCCAACCTGGGGACGATACTGCACCGATTAAGGGGATTCGAATTAGTAGGAAAAGAGGATAAACCCCAGAAAACCTCCACACGTGGCATTCTGATAGGCTAGGAACTCCATGGACCGCCTTGCTATTCGCAATCTCAGTTCGGGGCATTGGTGCGCAACGCCAACACAGTCATAATCGCCCCTACCCAAAGTTTAAAACATAAGGTTAACCATACATGATAAGACAATTTAATCCATAAACGTTGGTAAGTATACCACAGTCCCCCCTACCCAAAGTTCATCTACCGGAATCGAACGGGAGCAGTGGACATTGAGTCCACACTTTACCACTGGAGTACCTCTAGCTATATAAAATACTTAGGTTAAACGAATCTAAAAAATGAATAAATAGTTAGCGTTCTAATTACTGAGCGCTAAAATTTCTGATCTAACACTAGCTCTAAATTTGAATTTAGTTTTGGGTTTAAATTTGTTTTAGTTACATCGAATAAACAACAATTTGGTTTAATTTAGCAAACCAACGACTTTGAGTTACAAATTCTAGGTATGATGTAATTATACTGAATTCCAGGCAGTAAAGATGAAACAGAAGTTAAAATATATATCATACTCCTTGTTACATTAGCTATATTTTTTCGCTTTCTATAAATTATGTCGAAGCATCACCCTGATCTTATTATGTGCCGGAAACAGCCCGGAATAGGTATTTGGTTTTTTATACCCCGTTTCAAACTCCGTTTAGCTTAGCGCAAAATTACCCTTGTAAAGTTTTTTATAAAGAAATTAGGCAGTACTTTCAGTAAATGTTGACCTTTGGTCGCTACCTTTTTAGTTACCTCTATAATTTATTTCATTTAAACTAAAAAACGATCTTGTATTTGAACCTGTGTTTTGAGGATACAGTCTATTCTTCAAAATCTAATTAAAGGGATTTTTTAAGTTTCATGTCCTTGTTTTTTACAGACTGTTTACCTATTAAAAACTGAGTGGGACAACCCTTACGATAAAAAGTTGAATTCAATACTAACTTTAACGTTTTTAGCTATTGGTCGCCTATGTGAAAAGTGTAAGCGTTTTTCTTTTACATATAAAGCTTTTATTATTAATAAGCCTTTATCTTCATGTACTTTTAGGCGATGGTAAATGTGTTGTTTGTGATTCATTGGTTCGCCCATGTACACTGGTCAATATCTGTGACGAATGTAACTATGGTTCATTTCAAGGAAGGTGTGTGATATGTGGTGGCCCGGGGATCTCGGACGCTTATTACTGTAAAGAATGTACTGTTCAAGAAAAAGATCGTGATGGCTGCCCAAAAATCGTTAATTTGGGTTCTTCTAAGACTGATCTGTTTTATGAGCGCAAGAAGTATGGTATGGCAGATAATTTTTGTAGCACTTAGGTTATTATACCTGATATCCATATAGCCTTTATTTTACGAGTAGGCATTTCTCTAGCTTTTTTCATACTTTGATAGCTTGTACTTGTGCAAGTGATTCTTGGTGTCACGTTTACTGTTTTTACATTAATATTAGGTTGATTACTTTTGCTTTTGTCAAAATATTCTGAACTAAGTCTTGTTTTAGGGTTCAAAAGATAATAAAATACTCCTGCAAAGAATTTATTCTGCCGCTAATAGGTGCAAATGTCTATTAGTTAACCGAGGCTTCTATTTAAAACTTGCCTTCACTTGGATTACTAAATATTAGCTTCAATTGACTTTTTGCCTATTTAGTCTTCTTGAGTTTAGGAACTTAAGCTCACGGATCATGTAAGTAGTTTTGCTTTTTACTACAATTTGTTCTCTTGTTCTTGAATTTTTATAACCTGCAAAAGTTTCCTTTTTGATATTTTGGTTTTTCAGCCTTATCTATTTATTTCTACTTCTGCTAATCATAAATTCCCTACTTTGGCAAAATTTTTATAAAAATCAAAATGTTGTTTTCAGATTTATATTCGCCTTTAGCTGGACTGCGTTTTTTACATTTACTGGGTAACTCCGTTGACATATTCTACTCTTCCTTGTAAATAGTTCTTTTCTACAACAATTTAGTCGATTTTAACAGCTTTGATTGGAGCTGACACGGCAACTTATTGGTTGCTCAAATCAGGACTTGGAAGAATAATTTGTTGCGGCGAATGGCAATAAAATTTTACTTTGAGAGTGCAGATTATAGCATGAAATATTCTTTTGTTTATTTTTATATTCTTTGTTTTGAGCTTTTAGTTTTGGTTGGTGAAAAATGTCTAGGCTAAGTTGCTGCTGAAGTTTAGGCAACTATATAATTAAACTATAAATCTAATAGACATATTGAGAAATAGGCTTACGACTTTATTTTAGCGTGATACAAGTAAAATTCAATCCACTGTAAGCTCAACTATCTTAATTTTTGATATAATAGCTGGAGATGTTGACTAGAATCTTATATTAATTTTTTATAACAAGATAGCGGGGTAAGAAAATAAACGGTTAATTTATGATGTTAGGCTAGCTAAAGTTGTAAGGGAAGGTTTCACTTTATTTTCAGATAAACTGGCCGGCAGCTATTCTTTAGTGGTTGAGATACTCAGGCGCATTTTCTATTTTTGGATACTTATATAGTGAGCTTAGGATTAGGGTAAAAGAATCTGTTAGGTTATATGAAAAGTAGCTGTGTGACTGCTTGGCAAGAATATTGGACATCTTATAAGGGCTTAATATCATATAAGCACTATTTAAGCACCAATTTGAGTAAGATAGTAATAGGTTTAGACTGAAAATCCAATAAATAATGCATGTATTTTGGAATGTAGTTTTATGCAGCATTGTTATAAATTGTTTCATTCTTAGAAATAAGATGTGTTAAGAGTGGTTACCTTGCAGGTAAAACTGCTTCCACCCCAGTGCAGGTTTTGAGTTCGAAACCTGTACTGGCTAGAAAAATTCTTGGTGTGGTATATTTGTCCCAAGGTCGACCCACCTCGAATATTTTTTAGAAATAAGATGTTAAGAAAAGCTCAAAATCTGCTTTGAGAAGCCCCAAATACAAACTTAAGTCAAAAGTAGCTTGTAAAAAGTATATAGGGCAAGGGGACCTGGGAACCCATCTTGCTGAACTAGCCATGTTCAAGATTTGAGCCCACGCACATCTGGGTGGTAGGTTAAGTTTTTACCACTAGGCCAATCACCCTGAGTTGTAAATATATTGACAAAAAGTGATGTTTGGTTTTATTTGTAAGGCCAGCTTTGTAACTATTCCAAATAAAATTGTGCAACATCATGATACTAATCTACCTAATAAATAAAGTTGCAAAAATTACACTAATTTAAACTACAAGCTGGTGGGTAATAGGTTCTGAGGTATAATTCTGTAGCACGAAGCCTTGAAAAATAAAATTTAAACTTGCTGTTATATCTAATAGGATGCTCAGTGCATGCTCAAAAATGAAATAGCATTTATGATTAAAGTTTATGCTATGTGTAGTATTAAATAAAATAAAAATCAGCAATGGCGTAGAAATTAAATGGAAAGCATCAACGAGGCTGAGCTAATTTTGTATAGTCATTTGGATTGTCAGCTGGCACTGCTACCTAAAGATATTAACTATAGTTATAAGGATTACTGAAAGTAAATTTTAATAGCAAATAAAAATCAAATTGGTGAAAATAATTTTGGTAGAATTATTTATAGTAGGCAGCGGTTTTAGGCTACTGAAATAAAATAACTGAAACTTTGTTAGTTAAATTAAATTCAATTGAAATTGTGTTGACTTTAACAAGTTATAGGCCCATTTTCTTACAGCCTACTATAACATCACAATTATACATTACGTTTTAAAATCTGGTGAGATATTATGGCTAGATAGCTCTAAGCCAAAAAGGCTACATCAGTTATTATGTATATGCTTGAGCTTTAAAGAGCTTACAGTGAGAAAACGGAAGGTGAGATAATTAAGTGAAATTTGGAGCTCCAAAAAGTGTTTTATCTTCCCTTTGATATACAAAAAGTATGATGCATGGCAGCTCCCCTTTTGAGTTGGGCACCACTAGTGCTAAAAAAAGATATACAAAAAGTACAGTAAATTGTTTCTCAGACCCTCTAAGGAAAAAAACCTAAAGTAATATAGTATGCAGAGTGGTCAGACCTAGGCATCTAATGCATCTTAAGATACCAATTAAAGATATATGTATGTTGCATATGACATATTCTTAGATAACTATTGCATCTTAAAAGTTTTGTTAAAGCATCAGGCTGAATAATGGGTATTACTTTTTGAGGCTTTCTGGATTGTTTTACAAGTTAAAAACAATAATTCCTGAACAGATACAGGATGGTAACAATAGTATAGTTTCATTAATCAGCATGAGCTATGTAGGAGTCCAACATGCTAAGAAATGACCTGGCTTTTTTCATGGGTATGACAAGGCCCACAAGGGCAGCCAAGGTTCACAAGGCACCACTGGTTTCAAGAGCCTATGATTGGGTGCATTGGGGAAAATTTTGGTAAGGCTCTAACCCATGTAATTGTTGCCCAAAGCCATTTGATAGTTAAAATTGTAACAGTAATGTTTTTTCTTTAATATAATTTTTAACTAAAGAAAATTTAAAAAGAATAACCCAACATCCTTCCATTAGCAGGGCGCTGAGTCTTATGCTGTGATAGGGGGAAAGCTGATAAGCTAAACCATGGTAGTAGTAAGATGGTTTAGATGCCAAATTTGTAGACTAATGGTTTTAAATTTTAATGTCCCCTTAAAGTATTGTCTGACATCTCCAATCTATCTTCAGATTGTTTTTATGACTTTCAAATGCCTGAATTAAATTTTTGGCTTAGGAATGAGGTGTCAAGTTAGATCCCCATTATCAGCCTTTTCTTTTTGACTTTTTGCTTGATTTTGGCTTCCTAGGTAAGTTTTCACCAAGTGGTTTGACTCATGGTTAAGTCCCTTGTTGGAAACAAGAAATGGGAGCCATGGTAGAGAGCTTCTTGATTCTCTCAATGTCTTAACAAAGTTTCTTAAATTATTTAGTAAATTTTTTTAGAATTTGAAACTTGGATAGTTTTAGGTTGAGGGGTTGATGGAAAAAAGGTGTGTGGTAAGCATGGAGGGGCAGTAGCTACCCATCTCTAATCTAGGTTATGTCCTAGGTCAGAGATCTGGGTGAGGGGCAGAGCTTTGGGGTTTAAACCTATTTTGGTTCAAAAAAAGGGGTGCACATTTCTGAAAAGCTTTATAGCTGGCACCCAAGTTTTTACAAACACCCTACTTGAGTAAAGGTGAATCAATTACCTTACAACAAAAATGTTATATAGAAAAAAAATGATTTTCTAACTTGACTAACAAATAACATTGTTCTTTATAGGAGTTATTTTTTATATTTTTTTAAGATTTAAAATATTTAATAAAATATTGGCAAATGTTTTGGGCAGATTAGATACTAGATCTTTTGTTTCTGCTATGTTAGAGACCTATATACAACAAATAAAATACCATTATAGGAACATAATATCTTTGGAGGGTAGTTAGCCTGGCAATTAAAACTGCTTCCACCTTAGTGCAGGTTTTGAGTTTGAAACCTATACTGGCTAGAGTCAATTCTCAGTGTGGTATATTTGTCCCAAGGTTGACCCACCTCAAATATTTACATAATACCTCTGTCTTTTCACTAGTTGATAGATTACTGTCACCTATCCAAAAGATATGTTATAATAATTAAATGACAA
>JAKSZP010005049.1:0-10898 GCA_022478985.1 Massospora cicadina
ATTTTCACTCCTCACTGTCACTATTGATTTATAGAGCAAATTTGACCCCAGGCTTATTGTTGGACCATCTGTAGCATTGTATAGCAAAATTCCTTTGTTGACCACATTTGTGGCATGCAATCGTCCCTGTTTGCTGTTTTTGCTCGAATTTTTGGTTCATATTTTGGAAAATTTTCCCCTGGTCGGACATAGTGTTGTTTATTTGGGCCCAAAAATCGGGATTTTTGCTGATCTTTGGCCTTAATTAGGGGTATTGAAATTACAGGAACAGCTTCTCAAGTAATTGGAAAGCTCTTGGATTTCCAAGCTTTTATTGAAGGCAGGCAACATGACATTTTTTAGTTCAGAGAAGGGCATAATTGCGTGCTCCATTGAAATCTTGGCATCGAACTTATATATTGCATTGCACCCACGCAGAACTTGTGCCTCATGAATAAATCTATCTGTAAAGTCCTTAATAGTCTCGTTCTGTTTGAATTTGATATTAAGAAGCTCTCTTTTCTTGGTTTCTAATTTCTCAGGCCCTCCAAACTGTTTTGTTAATGCATTTTTGGCATCCATATAGGACCAATTATCGCCCAAATAGGGCATAACAAGGTCATAGCTATGGGCATCAAGTGAGATAATCAGTGCTGATCCTTTTGCATGGTCTGATACTCCTCTCATTGCTTTTTCAAAATAACTTGAGGAACGATTGAACATTTACATCCTTATCAAACTTTTGTAAATTCAATGGTTTGAAGCAATCTCGCCCTGTTTCAGGCATATAGGTTGCACTTCCGCTTGAACATCTTGGTGTATCATCGCCCAAAATTGGCCCTCTTTCCCATTGGGAAGTATCTGGAGTCAGGATTGATGCCAGTACTCTAGGCATAGAAAGGATGTTTGAAATATGAGTTTCTGCATCAGTGTCAATTTCTGATGATTCAATTTTATGATATTTCTCTGAACTACTGGATTCTGATGCTTGATTATGGCCCTTAGTTTTTCCAAACTGTTTTTTTGGCTGAATGGACATAGCTTTTTCCTTTTTTCTTTTGTCAAAGCTGGGTGAGCATCAGCCACTTTGGTTTTTGAGGTTGTCATGTTTTTCTTCAAATAAAGATTGCATGGACATTATGCTTTTAATGTCTTTGCGCATACTGTCTACTCAGAAATTTACAGTTGATAATTGCATTCCAAGTTTTAAATCTCCTAAGTAATTTCAATGTGTTTCTAGATTGCAATCTTGACACAAACGTCCAAATTTTTGAAAATTTCTTGTTGTTCAAGGCATCATCCTCATTCCTATTTGGGATGACTGGGTTTGCTGCATGAGCTTCCCAAATTTGACAAGATTTTGTTGTAGGAGGTATCAGCTTTGGAACTTTGATGACTGGGAAAATAATCCGAGATGACCTTGTCAGTAGTTTCCATATTGAAGTCGCTTTTTTGTCTGGCTGAATTTTCCAGGAATTGGTTACTGGAATCCATTTTAGAGAGTGTCTACAGTTTTGAGTGAGCTCCAGTTGTGAAAATCTGATGATCGCTCACTTGATAATTAAAATACAGCATGTTAAATTAGAAAAATGTTTGGCCAATAAATCCTCTATTATGCCGGTGGCTTATGGTACTCTGACAGTTCAGAAAATCACTAGGCTAATTGATATAGCCATAACTCTTCTGGTTGATTTTGGGCTTAATATTTCCTTCATAATTTGAAACAACTTCTGAGGCAGGTAAAGATACAAGCTGGGTTTTTAGTATTTCCAGCTTGTCAACACTTCTTCAAAGAAAGGATTTAGTGAGAAAACCATGAAAGAGATGAATTAATATAGCTTTCTATTATAAGCTATTTATTTAATGATTAGTCATTAGCTCAGGCGCCAGTATTTATACCTCTAGGACATCTCCTGGACACATTCAAGTATAAAATTTCAACAAATTACTTTACCACCTCAGTTTGGCCTTGAACTTATACAACTGAAACCTTTTCTTAGGTTTATTGGTGGCTAAATACTATCAAAATTGGGAGGATTTCAGGTACAAAAATTACGATAAAAGCATGCAAAAGTGTCCTAGGATTTTTTTGAGTTTCGTCATACTGCTGACAAAATACACCTTCTGTGAATTTCATCCCTTAACTGAAGTAGATGACATACCCCTAATCAGGAAGTCAGCAGGCCTCTCCCTTGATAGCACTAAGTACTCCCTTTCAGGCGGTCCATTTGCAAGTGCTATCATGCCATTTACACGGATTGACATACGAATTTCGCCCTAGAGTGGAAAATAGATTACATTTTTTGTTCGTTTGATGGTCCATGGGATTTTTAGATGTTAACTTTGGGTCAGTCCCAAATGATTCTGTATACAAGTTAGGTGATTTTGTTCCAATAATTGAGACCAATTGTCGAGATTTGATGCATAGGAAATTTGCCATAATATGAAAGTGTATTCAGCCTGAGTACTTTGATAAAATACTTGATCAAATTGACATTGAGATATTCAGCCCAAATTATATGATTACAATAGGCTTTGAGGTGAGAGTATAGGTATTAGCTCAAGTGTTGAAAGGATAATTGTCCCGATCTGATGGTTGTCAAAGGTTTATTTTTGAGTCAACCACCAGAATCTGACATAGTGAGAGATGAGTGTCACAAACAGCTGAACCATGTTTTCAGCTAAAGTTGACGTCAAACAAGGAATGATTATGGCACAATTTGTGAAGTGAACTACTACAATCATGATTGCATCAAAGCATTGGGACGTTGGCGAACCCAAAATGCAGTATAAAAAAGCTATGTCCATGGCCCTGCTGCCTGTTGGAAAGGGTGTAGGAGGCCATTAGACATATTTGTTCTGGCTTTAAAGTTTACAGGAGAGAATGCATTCCACTCAGGTTCAGACATCCTTTGATGCCTGTTCCAGTAATATTCTCATTTAGAAGAAAATTAGCACACTTACTTGCAGCCAGGGTAAACCATGGTTGAAGGGTCATGATATTCCCTATGACCAGGTGATTTGAGCCATAAGGGAACCATACTTGATTCTAGAAATATATTACCCTATAATTTTAGATATACCATCCAGTTTGGGCCTTGCTAGCATTTAAATTATCCTTTAGGTCTTTGATAATAAGGTCAGCAGTTTGTGCAAGCCAACACCACATTAATAAGTGAAGAAAAGGCATCAGTGGAGATGGAAGTTAGTTTGCATGAGTTGATTTTGTCAGATGGGGTTGGGGCAACATTGAGGGTGTTAGCAGGTTTAGTTTTTGTAGGGTTGTATTTGGGGAGGGGTGGAGAGGGAGCAACTGTAGTGACAATGTTACGCGGCTCAGACAATATTAGCTCAGAGAGGATCGCCATTATTAGTTCTGCATCTTCTACTGGTTTAGAAACGGAGAGTGATCCAGATTAGAATGTACAGTAGTATGTTAACTACACCATACAAACTCATAATTGAATTGAAAGATGAGGAGATTGCAAAATATTATAGTTTGTTTTTGTAAATTGGTGCAAGCGCGTCATATTTTCAGCGCACAGGTTAAACACACACCAAATATAAAGCACTCTATGAGGAAAGTAATTGTAACCAATAAAATAACAGAAAAATTAATATTTGGAAACATGACTTTTTCATAAACAGAACAAAGAGCGCACGGTAGATTTAGATACTGCTAGTAACCAGAGCTCAAAAATGGTATTATTTCTAAATTTGGCTCTCTCTGATTCCATAGAAAAAGATCCTCTTCCCATTTACAATCCTCTTTAGATATTCATTATCTACCTGAGATCTCATTTAAGCTTTCCATGGTTACTAAGCAGAACCTCTGAATGTCAGACTAAAATCCTTCTATGTAAATTGAGCAGAAAGCAAAAAACCAAGGTTGATGCATCTTCATATAAAAATGCGATATCCAGATATACTCAAATTACTGGCTAACCCCATAATAAATATATGACCCTATACCGATGTTTTTACTCTGACACAGGGGAAACGTAGAATAGCATTATAAAATAAAACAGGAGGCGAGATAGTTTTAAGGCCACAGAATTGGAAGCCAGTAATTTTAGGGAATGAGAGAAGCACTAGCGGGACTTTAAGGTTACAATTAATAGTAAAATTAGTCTTTTAGGCCACTAACTATAAAAGCTGAGGTTGCATGGCAAATTAACTACTATAAAGATCATTTCCATTATCTGACTATTAGTTACAGTATGATTTAAATATATAAAAAATTGTATCCAGATGTTTAGTCAAACTTAATTACAACATTTCACCCACTTGACCAAACATTGGGTAACAAAGATGTGTGGGGTCAACTAAATCTTTGAGAGCTTTAGGCCATTGGCACAGAACTTTGCTATAATTTTAAAGGAACTTCACATGCACCCAGTTGATAAGGTGACCTCTAACAGGATCCTTTAGAGTGTAGACATTTTTACTGTCTTCTTAGTAATCTTAAAAGGCTCCTTTCCATATATTCCCCAGCTTGCTAGTTCACCTTAATCCATGTTCTTCATAAATAAAATAAGTTCACCTACAGTAAAGTGGGGTAACGGCCACCAGTCTGCATTATCCCATACATTGAATTTTTATCTTACAAGCTAGCGCATTGGAATATGCAGCATTTTGTAGTTGAATATAAAGTCTGCATCAGCCTTTTATATGATTTTGTGGGAGTCCTGGCTTCTTGAATGATTCAAGATATAAAATTGGGGGAAACACCAGGTTTTTCATAAAGTAAAGCAAACGAGATTTTCCCCATGGCTGAAAGATATGATATATAATTAGAAAAATGGTGGATGGCAAAAAAAGTTTCCATCTGGACGTCTTTGATTTATATATCTTATGCAAAATTACAATGAGAGTACTGTTCACTTATTTGATGTGTTGTTAGTCCCAATATGGTCTAGCATAGACAATATACCGCATATACTTATTAAGTTATAAAGCTTGGTATAAATTAGGACATAAAGTTTGTCCCATTATCCGCCAGTAGAAACTGAGGGCAACCATGCTAATAAATAATATCTTCTTATATAAACTTAGGTGTTGTTGTGGCGCCTAAATCCCAGACCACTTTGCAACCACCCACACAGTGAGGTGATCAATGCCACAATTATATGTTTAATTGTCCTTATGTATTGACCAGAGGGCCCACCACATTATTAGAAAAGTATGCCGTGCAAAATTGGGTTTAAAAGTTGATAAGAGGTGGTTTTATGGTAGGGCCTGTCTACCTAAAAATTTTATGCCAGCATAGGACCTCAAGAATGTAAAATTAATATTTATTATAGTGGTTTTGTTTTAATAACTCAAACGTTTTTTTTGAAACTGCTGTGCCACGTCACTTTGTGGGCCCCAATAATAATGCCAGCTTGCTCCATTAGTTGGTATCCAAAATTGATGATTGTGGATATTTTTATAAAATTAACCGTGATAACCACCATGTTAATCCTTAATTTTTAAGGATCGCTGAACTTCTGCTGGTTTGTTGCCATAATTTTGGGTTAACATTATATTGAATAAATCATCGGCCACTTAAGCCACTAAGGCCACAATGTGCTTTCAAGAATATTCGTCAGCTTTTTGATGCTTGACACTGGGTCAATGCTAAATTTCTAAATTATAATTCTGAAATTCCAGGGCTCTGCGGGCTAATGGCCTTTTAGGCTCTTACAAATTTAGTAACCAACATAAGGAGACATGATCTGTTACTATGGTGAAATGCACTACATAGATGTAAACTAAAAATTGTTTGCATGCATAAATGACCACCAGGCACTCCTTCTCAGTTAATTTATAGCTCTTCTCATAAAAATCTAACATCCAACTGCAATAAGCAAATGGGCTCTCAATTCTGTCAGAATTGAGTTTAGATAACACCGCCCCAACGGCAGTGAGAGAAGCGTCCATTCAAATAAATGGCAAATTAAAATTAGGATTCATCAACAGTGGCGCTTGGTTAAGGTAAAGCCTGAGTTCTTAATGGCGTACAGTTCCCCATCCACTCTAAGGGTACTTCATAATTAAGGAGGTGATATAATAGCTCACCTATCTTGTTGAAGATTTCTATGAACCAGCGGAATTAGCTTATTATTCCAAGGAAAACTTGAAAGTCATGCTTACTACTTGTTCGTGTCATAAATTCAATAACTTCAACTTTTGCCAGTTGGGGCTGCAGCTGTGTTTATCAATAAAAAAATCAAATATCTAAGCTGCTCACAAAAAAATCACACTTACGTGGCTTGGCCTTAAGGTCAGCCTTAGAGAGCCAGTGGAAAACTTTCTGAAGGTGTAGAATATTATTCATTAACAATCTGGAAAAACGTTGATGTCATTCAAATAAACTAGGACGCAAGTATTTCTAAATTGCAAAGGATTCTATCCATAGCATATAAAAGGTCATGGGGCGTAGCAAGCCTCTGAGGCATTCTCATAAGCTGGTAAAGGCCCTGGCCCATAATCATGACGCATTTACATAATACTCCTTAGGTAGCTCTATCTTATAATAACCAGAAATTAGATCCATCGCTGAAAAATATTGCGCTCCACCCAAGCAGTATAGCACATCATCAACCTGAGGTAAAGGACAGGATTTTTTATGTAATACTATTAGGTTTCTGATAGTCTACATCTATGCAATTTGAACCATTATTTTTCTTATAGATCAGCATCAGGCCGGCCCAAGGGCTTTTAGAGGGCATTAACAAACCATGATGCACAAGCTGAGTAATTTCAGCACTAATGACTTCATCTCCCACCTAGGAATGCCTAATCAGATGATAGCATTACTGACAAATGATTTCTAGCATCAATATGGTGTAGAACATCTTGTGCAAAAACCCAAATCACAAATATATCTTGAAAAAATAGCACTGTACTTTAAAAAAGAGCCAGAGTTTGGTCCATCTCCTTATCAGTTAACCCATAGAATTTTTTTCCAAGGAATTAAAGAAAAAATGGATTGCTTGGTACAGAAATAAGCCCTAAATTGTCAAAATGACCAAACTAATAAACGTTCTGGAATTTTTCAACTGGTAGCAGGTGTACAAACGTAACCAGTTGGTGTCGCTGGATCTGAAAGGGTATGAATATATGTTGGCCAAAAGTACCTGAATTTTGCCATGTTCAGGAAGGATAATCACCATTGTAATGACCAGTTCTGATTTTGATTAACAAAATGGCGTGAAAATTTCTCCATAGAAGCTGAGGGAATTTTCAAATCAAATTTCAATTCCTACAATAATTAGGTGGAATGCTGGAATGGTCAGATTATGACTAGCTCATAGTTATATAACCATATATTTCATGACCTGATAAGGTAATCAACTGGTACATTCACAGAGCTGCTGATCTTCAATGTGGACTATGCATCCTCAAAAGCAAGTTTGACTACTCCCTGGTTTTTAGGCGCGAGGTCTCATCCTACTGAAAATAAAATAGTGAAAGAGTTTGTCCCATTACTTTAGTGTGTTCTCTTAAAATCAGCTATGACAAAAGAAGGTCTCATAAAGGAGATTCCAGGGAGAAAGTCTACTGCTGGTTTGCAGAAATAAAGGAAGGAGAAGATAGTATTATGGAACCAAACCACAGTGGCAAAGCATTGTAGGCTCCTTCTGACGTAGTGGTATGAGGCCTACTGTACCATATACTTTTAATGATTATTGTTTATTTTAAATTTAAATTCAAATTTATTGCGGGGAAAGCTGACCATGGGACGGACACCTCCGAATATGACTCAGGAAAGACAAACTTAGTACCAGGGGAGGCACCCCAGAGAAGCGATGCTATCTCTTGTTGTCAGCGGGAACGCCACTTATGGGGAGGGGGAGGGAACGTGTGAAGGGGCCGTAGCCACTATTGAGCACGTGTGGAGGAAGGGTTCTGATTTGTTAAAACAGACTGGGAACCAGGAGGAGACCAGCTGTTGGCGACGCAGTGGGAGGTATCAAACATCCACGCTTGAAAGTGGTCCACCAAATGAGACCGGAATCTGTGGACAGTTTCTGGGAGGGTGGGGGTGGAGCCTGCGATGGCATCTAAGACAATCGTGTGGATGGTCCACATGGCGATTGCAACCACCAGAGCACGGAGGGAGGGTGGAAGGGAGGAGGCCATTGATAGAGAAAACATATCTCTTGACAGACTGATGGGATGCGTTTGATCCTGGCCCAGCATATGTTGAACTTCGCGCCATATCACTTTAGAGGTGGGGCACTTTTCCAAACGGTGGAACAGCGTTCCATACTGGCCACACACGACACAGGAAGAGTGTAAAGCATTAGAGCGCTCAGCTGTACGATACACCCGCCTCAGGCAGCGCCACACATGGGAGCAGACTTGAGGCTGCAACAGAGGGTGATGTACGTATTTCCAGATAGTTTTTTGGGTCTCAATGGAGTAAGGGATTTCCATCATGTCCAGGTAGTCCACCCTGGATAGGACATGGGGCCGAATGGGGATCACGCTATCTTGGATGGGTAGCCCCTGTACCTCTTGTGTGAACTGAGGAGAGGGGCGGCCTCTTTGGGTTGTATGTCCGCTAATACAAATTCAACACTATGCGCTCCGCATGGAGAGTAGGATTCTTTTGTAGTGGGTTTTAGTCCCGTGAGGACCTGTGGCCGATGTGTGTGATGCGAGGTATTTCATCAGGGAGTGGGGGTTCGATGGATTGTTGAGGCCCAAGGCGCGGGAGAAGTTGGAGCAGGCTGCGCGGGACCAGTGTTAGGAGGGGAGTGTAGGGGCGGTGATGGCTGCGATCCAGGTGCCCAGGATCTTGGCAGCATGGGCTTTGAAGTCAAGCAGGCCCATGCCACCATGATGATGAGGGCCAAACATGACCTCTAGCCGCACTGGTGGAGGGCGGCCTGACCAAAGCCATCCTTGCAGCAAGGCATACAGGGATTTGAAGAAGCTTGGGGAGAAGGGGATGGCGTGGGCTCCAAACCAGACTTTGGATAGGAGCATAGAGTTGGCTAAAACAACCCTGCCAGTAAGGGAAGTAGGGTGGGCTCTTAGAGAGGCGATTCGCTTCATCACGTTGTCCAGAATACGGCCCTCCATTACTGCTGACACGTATCCACCTGCCTCCATCCACACGCCCAGATGGCGTACCAGTCCTATGGTAGGACATGGCACGAAGGGGAGCACCAGTGGAGCGGTGTGTGTTGAGTTAGTAGGGCGTGGACGTGGGTGAGCAGATGGGCCAGGTTGGGAACTAATTGCTGGGGTCCAGCAGTTCTGAAACTGACCAAGGAGGATGATTTCAGTTTTGGAGGCGTTTAGTGCCACGTTGCTTATCCGGGAATATTCCTGGATGAGAGCTTCAAGCGCGCGTACATCTTGATTATTAGACACCCCAACCACACAATCATCTGCAAATGCCAATATCTTGACTGGGGCTTGGCCTGGCACATGGACCCCAGTGAGTTGGGCATTCACACTTCGCAGTAGTGGGTCAAGGCTGAAGTTGTATAAGAGTGGGCTGATGGGGTCCCCTTGTCGCAAGCCCCTTTGAGGGCGGACTACTTCCGTTAGGAAGCCAGGGCCACGCACTGCCATTGTTGCAGATTCCGTGAGCAGCATCACCCAGTTGATGAAGTGAGGGGGTAGGCGGAATTGATGGAGGAAGGCCCTAAGGTATTACCAGTTTACTCTATCATAGCCTTTTTTGGTCCAAGAATACAAGTGCCCCAGAGGCTGTGGACTGACATACATTAGCCACAGAGTGCACGTTATCCCAAATCGACCTTCTGGATATTAAACTGAATTGTTCTGGGGAGATGGTGGCAGATGCTACAGTCCCTAATTGGTTAGCCATAATTTTTGTTAAAATTTTAGTGTCTGTGTTTGTTAGAGAAATGGGGCGCCAGTTGGCTAAGTCTAGCTTATCCCCTTTCTTGAAGAGTGTGACAGTAAAGGACTCATGTCCTCCTGGTAGGAGGCACATTTCCAACAGACTTTGGTTAAGTGAAGCGAGCAGCAATGGGTATATATATTTGTAATATTTTTTGTAGAACTCATATGGAATGCCATCTGGGCCTGGGCATTTTTGGTATGGCGCACTGCCTTTGTCTGTCCATAATTTGTTTGGAGTAATTAAATTCATTTTTCCGGGTATCAGAAAATGGTGCAGATGTGGGCTCAGTCGAGAAATTCTGCCACTTCAGCCAGCTGAATTGGTTCAGCTCGGTATAACTTGGAGTAATATTTTTGCATTTTGATTGCCACTTTAGCTGGTGTATCCGCAATGGAATTATCCAATCTTCGCACCTGTGTGCAGGCCATGCTCTGGCATGGTGCAAAAAATTTTAAAAGAAATATGCGGTGCACTTGTCACCTTTTGTGATGCGTGTGGCCCTGTATTGAACACAAACCCAATGTTTGTGTTGCCTTTCAAGTGCGTTGAGGTGGGCGGCTGCCTCCGCCCACTTCTAGCCCCATGAAGAGATGTATCCTGTAGCTGGGATATTGGACTCCATGTGCCAACTCTGCCAGAGCGTGTGAGATAACCGCTGATGTGGCTTGTGAGCATCTGGAGGAGAGATGGCAAGAGTGGCAGATGGTATCCTCTTTGAAAGTTGCCCATGTGGAAATGGGGTCCACGCAAAATGATGCAACAAACTTTTTTACCAAAGTTGCCTCTTCCACCCATGTGGAAAATCCTGGTGACGTGAGCTCAGGAGGGCGGATTTTACACCAATGTGGGGCCTTAGCAACTGTGACAGGTAGGTGGTAGGTTATTGAGACCAGCTGATGGTCGGAGAATTCCATTTTCGTTGTTTTGAAGTGGGAGATGTAGGGTTGGAATTTCGCCAGCGTTAGAATAAGTTCAATGCGGGCCATGGACCTTAATTGGCTGTTGTGGATGTGGGGATGCGTCATGTTTTTGAGCAGCGGGGCACATT
>JAKSZP010005050.1:0-10840 GCA_022478985.1 Massospora cicadina
GCTGTCACCCTAATTAATGGGTGTGATGATTCCAATATGACTGGATGATAATCTTGGGACCACTAGGGCAGATTGGATAGAATCTGCTGAACATGATATTAGTTACAATTATTCAAGTACTTCAGAGGAGGCGATATTGGGATATAATGGGTTATTATTTATCGCCTCTAAGTAAGGCAATAAGGCAATAAGTAATATTGACATTTGACAAATACAAATTAAATTGCCAACAATTAGGGAGATAGAGAGCTAGAGAATAACAAGCAAAAATCAAGGAGAATCGGTGGAATAGAATAGTCCAAGCTATGAGAGTGGTATCATCCAAAGCCGCTGTATATAAGCAAGATGAGCGATTCAGAGAAGTTAGGTTGTTTATAGTAGAGAAAGAGCGGAATAGCAAGAGGTCGCTGTATTTATTAAAATAAATAAAATATCTCATTGGGGCGATTGCTCCTATAATTTAGTATATTTTCAAGTGAGTCCAAAGGACCAATGATCCCCACATTGTCTGTATGTTGTTCAGTGGGTTCAAACTGAACGAACAATATGGCAGATCCTAATGATACCATTCAATTTTATAACAGTGGTGCTCACTACAGGGGGCCCATTGATCAACCACCAAGTACTACGAAACTCCAGTCGCCAGCCATGTCTTACACAGCTATGTTGCTGGGGAAACTTCCTGAAACACTGCACCATCTGGGTATGAGGAACTCAGACTTACCTTAGATGCGGTGCTCAAAAAACAGGATGAACTTCTTCAAGAATGAAATTCTGTCATGCACCAGCTTGATAGCACGTTTAGCCAAATGCATATTTTGGGACAACAAATAAGGAACTCGCCAACTGGTTGGATGATACTACAGAATGGCTGCAGTGCGCATAACGGAAATTGACCAGTGCCTCTTGGTCTTCTCACTGGGATGAGGATGACCATCAAGGGGGGCATCATACGAGGAAGAATATGACACTGGTCAGAGCTACTAAACACAGAATGGTAGTACTAGATACAAATATGAGTCAGAGTGCCAATTCCCTCAAATAATGGCGGTGCCGCCCATGGCAGAAGGCCATGCTACCCCTGAAGCGGTGGACATCCCAGCTTCTGCTGGTCCAGTTTCACATTGGAAAACTGCTTTTTGATCTTGACCCATTCCTCAGTATGGACCAAAAAGCTGCAAATGGGATGAAAAGTTAATATTGAGAAAATACCTCCATTTGATGGAAATGGGAATATCCATGGTTTCTTCAAACAGTTTTAATTTACAGCGAAAGGTGCATCTGATAGATGGAAGGCTAAACTGTTGATATCCACCTTGGATGTTGGGAGTGCTGATCAAGTCACCTGTTACCTCCCAAGTAGCTCTGTCACCTATAGGGATGTAAAAGATACTGTGCTTCACCTGTTTGGGGTACCTCAAAGATGTCACAGCGAAAAGCAGAATTCTTAATGATTGGATTCTACTGAAACTAGACTCTCCTGGAGTTTGCTGATCAATTTTCAATGGAAGAACATATGCTGATTGGGGCAGGATACTTAGTGGAAGCTGATGTGTGCATCGCCATGACCTCTGCGGTGAAGCCATACTGAGAGCTTCACAATGTCATTCGCCACTTCTGGATGACGACGTTCCTCTGCTCAAGATTGTAAAGTTTTGCATCGCATATCTCCTAACTTTCCGCCACCAAAATGGAATGAAAGACTGCCACCTCTACTGTACCCTCTTATTCAGGAGAATACTCTTGTATGACTCACGTTCTGCTTAGCAACCCTCAACCTTACTATGACTCTGCGAATCATCCTCAGCCAAATTATAATCAACAGTTTGATCAGCGCCCATGGGATGGTCATGAAAACCATCAGCAACCTAGCTACCAACCAGGACCTAGATACACCAGATGTCAACAATCATCTTTTCAACTTAGGCCTGGTTACACCAAACAACCCAAAACTTTCCAATCTGGACCCTCTTATGACAATCAAGGACGTGGCTCTTATGGGGTTAACAGCTATGAATGCGGCCGCCCTGGTCACTTGGCAAAATTCTGCTGTAACCGCCGTGTGAACTACATACACCAAGATCAATACTATCAGGTAAAAGATGGAGCTGAGTAAAGATGGGACTCTCTACCTCTGCGTTTCCAAACCAAAATGTTCCTGATCGATAGTAGTATATCCCACAGATGTCCCTCAGTATGATGGCAGAATTTTATACCAGCAGCCAATTAAAGGAGTGAATGTAGTAACGCAAGCTAAAGCCAAGGCTGCTGCAGATGAAGAATTCCAGAACAACTGAAGCTGTATGTCTGTCAAATGCTTGATCAAGACAAGTTGGATACTGCTGCGAATGCGCCAACTCTGAAAGGAGTAACCGTCGCCCTTCTTATAGACGCCATTGTCAAATAATATCCCAAAGTTGGTGAGGGGATAAGGAGTTTTCTTGAAAAAGAGATCCTGAAAATGTTCACATATTAAACAGTCAATATTTTTCTTATTCTGAGTGTATGTACTGTAATATTTTTGTAGCCAAAAATAGAGTTCGCGCTATAAAAGATACTGGTGCTCCAGTCAACACAGTTTCCACTAAGTTGATGGCGAAGTTGACGTTAAAACCTAATGTGGATCATCAAATGGTGTATGGAACTGCTGGAGCTGAAAGCACTAACTCTGAGGGAGCTTACAGTGCACTACCTCTGCACTTTGGGTCTATTGTCATCGTAGCTCCAGAGATTGTGCTACCAAACTGTAAAAATTTACTAATTTGTTCTTATTGGCAAACAACCCTAGTAACCTTTTTACTGCACAGGTTTGGTTTCCTTGTGCACCTCGCGTTGTAAGAATATAATCTGATAATAGTATGGAGACTATTATCCATAGTTGAGTTAGAACTATTTTCAGGCCCTACACTTCAGCCAGTATTTCCAATTAAATACTCAATAGTCATAGTTGTAGGGATTTGTTCTCTATATTACTGTCCACTCGATCTTTGTCAAAATCCTCTGATGACAGTTTCTTTTGGCCCAAAACACAGTCGGCAGTGATCCCCTAGTCAAGATTCCCTTCATCTCTAGATCCCCGCTCAGATCTCTACTCTTCTCTCTAAGAGTCTACCAATTATTGCCTTCTGCAATAATATCCTTGAGATGGAACTTCACACTGGATGCTGATAGTCTAACTATAACCAAAATTTATAATAAAACTAATAATGTTCTAATTTAGTAATGTGTATAAATGTATGTGTTAATGTGTGTTTTTTATTATAGTGAATCCTAGGGAATTTATAGGGGATTCAGCTGTCTAACCCTTGGTTGACACCTCTTCAATGAAATGGCAGCCGTTGCCATTGAATCAAACTTCCTTGTCTCAGCAGCGTTGGTCTTCCCCATCCTGGCTAGGCTTCCAATGTTGGACATCCTTGAGACCTCAAATGGAAAGAGTCAGAAACGTGTCCCTAACGTTTTCCTCTCAATACAAGCGAACCAACCATAATTGGCTAGCGACCTGCTTAGGTAATGGGACTTTTTACCCATTATGGCAGGTCACTTCACCAACCGATTGATTTGCTAGTTGCAGGTGGCATCACTCGCCTCACAACTCATCATTCATTCCCAATCAGTCGGTGATGAAACCTGACCAATCCCAATTGGTACACCTGATAGTTAATCACTATCAGATACCACTATTTTATCAGCCACTCTGCCCAACAAGATAAAGGGTATTCATCTAGATCGATCCCCAATGGATATGACCAGACAAATATCCCAAAATCCCCCAAACGTAGTTCCTCTGAAATTTGGGCCAACTGATTTCCAATTCACTTCACTTTAGGGAAATTTCCCTTAGCAACACCAGGTAATCTAGCAGGCTGGGAATATGGGCAAAAATCCCAACACATCCCCTCTTTGCCTAGATTTCCAGTGAGAAAAGGACTGGGGCATGGAAACACTGCTTCGGACACCTGATCAAATACTTCATTGGTTCATGCAGAGTACACTTGTCAATACTCAATGCTGCTCGAGATGACCTTCAGCATATGGCATTCCTCCTCTTCCTCCTCGCTATCACCTACTCAGAGCGCGGTCCCCATGAACTCTTGTCATGCTGGGCTGATTGATTTACTTGTGATGATATTTTCCCAGGATCCAGTTTTCCCCCCATCAGGGTATATGATCTGCTGTCATATTCAGGATTCTTGGTCTGGTGTCCTTGAATTCCTGATTCTCTCCTCGTCCTAGACAGGAGACTCTTGCTGTTGATGTTCATTTTGTGGCTTGATTAAGAATACTTATTTTTATTTGCCCTCGTTATTTTGCTCATAACCTCTTGGCTGTAAGTCATTATTAATCCTTCCCTCAGAAAGCTTATTTCATTAATTTTTATGAAATTAATTTCCTGAAATTGGAGCTTAAAGGATTGTAGAGTGCATAATGTCAACTTCTATATAAGTCCAACATCCCCCCTCTAGTCCTGCTCATATGTCAAACTCAGAATCCCGTTATCAGCAACTTCTGAACAGTCTGTCAGATTTGGACCTCCGCCTCTTCCAGCGGATGAGTTGGGATGCTGACAGAACCTCTTCTATGGTCCTTCCAGGACTCATACGCCTAGTCTGGCACAAGGGGCTAGTCCTTCCATCAAATTATCAGAAACAGTATCCAATCCCTCCAAAACCAGGCATACCATCATTTCAAATAACTCTTAACTTACTCTTCCCTTGCAGTCATCCCCGAGTTGGACTTCAAAACCCTTCTGGATTTGGCTCCTTTCACTGAGGCTCTGAACATTATCATTGATGCTTCGGAGGTTATGCCAGTCACTTTAGATCGTTTGTTCTTGGTCAGGTCAGATTTGCTCCTTGAGTTCCTCTTCTGACTTGGTCAATTCTACAAACCTGCTGTACTGGTTTCTGAGCTTACAATTGAAAACAGCATTCATTCTGAGCTCCCCCATGCTGAACTTTGAGTGCAAATCACTGAGGCGTTGTCATTAGCGCTGAATCCCTCAGATCTGGACAACCTTCTGGATCAGGATACTGCCACTTATGCTCTCTGCTTTGCCAGCCAAGTTCTTTGAAGTTGGTTGACAAAGCTTCCAGCCTCACCTGACTTTCATCAGTTGTTCAGCTTCAGCTTCCGTGAAGCCCATAGTCATCATTTACAAGATGCAATCTGCTCTTTGCATGACTATCTCTTCTCTGGAGCTTCTCATCACTATCTTCCATTGATGGCGTTAATTGGGGGCATGATTTGACAACCCCCTCGAGTATTCCTTCTTTGCTGCTGGCTCACATGTCTGGTGTTCTTAATGAGGCCCGTCGTCAGGCACTCAAGAAAAATCTTCCAGCGCTGGTGCCTTATTGGGATTACTCAGGGTTATTTGCCAATTGCCTCTTCCTTTATTGCTGTTTTCCTCCCCACTCCAGGGTTTTGCGATTGGCTTCTTCTGACATGTCCATTTCCCTTCCCCTAGTCGCGTTCTCTCAGGGCTCAGTGTCAGCTCAACAAATGTGGTTTCACATAGGTCTCGCCCTTGCAAGTGTCCAATCACATATTGACTTTGATGGACTATTTCTTCCTACTGTGATCCATCCTCCCTCCCCCAAGAGGCGATATAGGTGGAATCATCCCCACACTGAGGACAACCAATAAAAATATTATTTAATAAAAACATATCAGCTTTTCTTTCCTATGCATTTTAAAAAATCTTCTTTTTCAATATTTTTTAAAAAATTTTATTTATATTTCCCTTTTTTTCCTCTATGGGACTTGACCTTGTTTTGGTTCAGAGGTCCATCTTTTCCCCCAAACTGGATCCTGGGCACTTAAACCTACCAGTTTATATGGTTCAGAGGTCCTTTTTTGGACCTAACCATCTAGATTGGTTCAGAGGTCCTTTTTTTGGACCTTGACCTAATCATTAGGACATGATCAACTTAATGGTTCATTGGTCCTTCAAGAACTCTTTTTTTATTTTTTTTTCTTTAATCCGCCGCTTTAAATACTTAGCATGGACTCGATTTACTACTCTTCCATCCAAGAGATTTTTGATGGAGTAAGCATCAGTTGCCATCTTGATGATTACTTTGAATGGACCCGACCATAATGCATCCAATTTGTTTCTTCATCCAAAACCATGCATATCACAATAGGCGACTCTTTCTTCTATTCAATATTCTTCTAAAGGCAGTCAGTTCTTATCATCCATCAATTTCGCTCATATCCTTTTCTTTAAGGTAGTATCAAATGCTTGCAATTGCATATTGATCAGGATACTTATCAGTCAGTTCAGGTATTATTCAGTACTCATCCCTGACATAGGTTCTACTACCAAATATAATATCAGCGGTAATGCGGCCTTCCTCCCATAAAGTAATTCAAATGGTGTCTTTCCCATTGCTGTATGATGACTGATGTTGTATGTGAACATCACTGAACTCAGGTACGTTCCCCATGTGGAAGTTCTCCCTGTGACTAGCTTCCTCAGCATCATGCCAGTGTCCCATTGACCCGTTCTACCAGTTCATTCATCTCCAGCTGGTATGTTACTGACACAACTCCTCATATCCTCATTATTTGTTTAGCCTCAAGATCACATGGGATGTGAAGTTGGTCCCATTATTGCTCAGTATAACTTGTGGACATCCATGCCAGTATACTACTTGATCCAGGATGAATCTTGCAGTACTGGTAGTGTCAACTCGGGTTAATGCTTTCATTTTGACCCATCTCATCAGATGGTCGATGGCTACTATGATGTATTTCACTCCTCCTGTACTCATTGCCAACAGTCCCATCACATCAATAGACACCGTGTGCCATGCAAATCCAGGTTGGACCAGTTGGTATCCAGCTGTATTCTTTTGTGGTTTATGCAGTTGGCATTCCATGCAACAATCCAGATGGTCCGTAACATCATAGTTAATCGATTCCCAGTAATAATACTGGCAAATATGATTGGTCATTTTTCTCAGGCCTCCGTTCCCAACAACCTTATGAGCATCTTGAACGATTGCTGCTCTTTCCGATGGTTTTGAGAATAATAGCCATTTCCCGTTTATCATCTTGAATACTTGTCCATCCATGATCTCAGTGTTTTTCACTTTTTGAAGCGCACCTTGGATTTTTCGAGGCTCATCCCCAATTCTTCCTTTGATCATTCTCTAGAATAACTCATCCACCTGCAGATATACCAACTGGACCATTGGTAACCACAATAAGCCATCCGCGTTCTGGTGAGAAGCCCCCACTCAGTGGACTATCTCTTAATCATAATCCTGAAGCTTAAGTGCCCATTGGGCCAGTCATCCTTCAGGTTCCTGTAAATTGTGCAGCCAATGCAGCGAAGAGTGGTCCATCACCACCTTAAAGTGCATTCCGTGGACATACACCTGAAACTGCTTATAGGTGTAAATGACTGCAAGGCATTCACGCTCAGTTATGGTGTAATTCCTCTCCGTGGCATAGAGTGTCCAGCTCACATATGCTACCAGATGTTCATCCCCAAGTTCATCTACCTGGCTCAGTATGGCGCTGATACCTGTCAACAAAGCATCAGTTTGAATAATAAACTCACAATTGAAATTCAGATATTTCAGAATCAGCAAATTTATCAGGTACCAGCATAATTCATCGAAGGAGTCCTGGGCCTCTTCATTCCATATGAATCCTTTTTTTGGATCCTTTAATAAATGAAACAAAGGCTCAGCTATTCGGGTGAAGTCCCAAATAAATCTTCTATAGTATCTGACCATCCCTAGGAATACTTGGATGCCTTGGACACTCTTTGGCACAGCCATCTGCTCAATAGCTGCTATCTTCTGGGGTTGCAGCTGCAATCCATTTGCGTTGATCACAAATCTCAGGTATTCTAGCTCCTTCTTGAAGAAGTGGTACTTCTGTGGCTTGATCTTCAGATTAGCTGCGGACAGTCTCTTAAAAACTTTCTCCAAGTGCTGAAGGTGATCAGTAAACGTTCTACTGAACACATTGATATCATCCAGATATACCAGAATGCATGACAACTTCAGGTCGCTCAATATCGCGTCCATGGCCCTCTGAAACGTCATGGGTGCATTACAAAGACCGTGGGGCATCCTAGTTGGTTGGTATAACCCCTGTGCAGTGATAATCGCACATTTCTCTTAGTCTTCTTCTGGTAAGTCAATCTGCCAGTATCCCAATATTAGGTCCATCGTGTAGAAATACTTCGCTTCTCCTAATTAGTTCAGCACATTGTTGATCCTTGGTAGGGGATATGAATCCTTCTTTGTAATTTTATTCAGCCTCTGATAGTCAATCACTACCCAATTTGATTCATCTTTTTTCTTTATGATCAGAATTGGGCTTGCCCAGGGACTTGACAATGGAACTAGAAGCCCATGCTTCACTAGTTTGCTGATCTCATCTTCCACTACCACTTTGGTGGATTTCGATCTTCAGATCAGATTGGACTTGAAGCTTCTATTCGGAGCATTGAACGTTGCTCCCAAAATCTTCAAGTTGTCTACCATTTGCGAGGTGGTTATCTCAGTCGCAATACAGTAGACATCATTTGATGCAAATCATGATAGGGCCAGAGGGCCGCTTGCAAGGCGATTCTTGCATCAAAGTCATCTAACACCTTCACTCTGGCCAGTATCTGCGATTCCTGGTAGAATCAATCTGCAAAGCTTGCAAGAGACTTGTCTTTATGGAATGAATTCCCATAAAGTCTTGCTTGCATTTTGACATGCAAGTTGGACTGCCAAACTCCTTTATTATGGCTGCTTTAGCCTTGGCATAGGACCAGCTGTCCCCCTCCAAGTGAGGTAACACCAGATTCTGGCAATCTGTGTCCAAACAGTTCATGACCATCAACGCCTTCTGACAATCCCCGTATCTGTTCATGGTCATGTCAAATAGTTGGAAAAATGCTGGGGCATTATCTCAATGGAATGTGGACAATTTAGGTGTTTCTCTAAATTCCTCCAAGTCATTTTGGGCCAATTCTCTCAGTTTGGCTACTCAGCTCACTTGCAGAGTGACTTTGGGCGTCATCTCCAAAATAGCATTGAATGTGGGTGGCATATTTCTCAGGGCATTCATCTTCCCAAGTATCATTTGAGGACTTCCCTCTTCGGCATCACTGGCCACATCAGGCTCACTTGCACATCTGTGTGCTTTCAACTCCTCTATTTCTTTCATTAACTTCTCAATGTCCACACCAAACTTTCTCAAATGAACATGATCCACTTCACATTCCATTTTCAGAAATAGGACCTCTCAGATGAGGTCTCCTTCTTTCCTCTTTAACAAGTTTACTTTGCTGAGTAACTCGTTCCTGAAGTTGGCTACGTTTTCAACTCCTTCCTCCACCTTGGTAACTCGTTCTTCCAAGGCTGTGAACTCCCAGTGGTCTGCAGAGTTTAAGGCGTTCTGGTTCACTGTGGCAATCTCAGTCCACAACTTGCGCATCTCTTCTTTGTATGACATTCTTGATAAATTCTTCTACTCAACTACCCCTATAGTGAGCACCAACTTGTAAGAATTTACTAATTTGTTCTTATTGGCAAACAACCCTAGTAACCTTTTTACTGCACAGGTTTGGTTTCCTTGTGCACCTCGCGTTGTAAGAATATAATCTGATAATAGTATGGAGACTATTATCCATAGTTGAGTTAGAACTATTTTCAGGCCCAACACTTCAGCCAGTATTTCCAATTAAATTCTTGATAGTTGTACTTGTAGGGATTTATTCCCTATATTACTGTCCACTCGATCTTTGTCAAGATCCTCTGATGACAGTTTCCTTTGGCCCAACACACAGTCAGCAGCGATCCCCTAGTCATGATTCCCTTCATCTCTAGATCCCCGCTCAAATCTCTACTCTTCTCTCTAAGAGTCTTCCAATTATTGCCTTCTGCAATAATATCCTTGAGATGGAATTTCACACTGGATGCTGATAGTCTAACTATAACTGAAACTACAATAAAACTAATAATGTTCTAATGTAGTAATGTGTATAAGTATATGTGTTAATATGTTTTTTTTATTATAGTGAATCCTAGGGAATTTATAGGGGATTCGGCCATCTAACCCCTGGTTGACACCTCTTCAATGAAACGGCAGCTGTTGCTGTTAAATCACCCTTCCTCATCTCAGCAGCAATGGTATTCCCATCCTGGCTAGGATTCCATCATTGGACATCCTCAAGACCTCAAACGGAAAGAGTCAGAAACGTGTCCTTAAC
Source organism: Massospora cicadina (assembly GCA_022478985.1). NCBI lineage: Eukaryota > Fungi > Entomophthoromycota > Entomophthoromycetes > Entomophthorales > Entomophthoraceae > Massospora > Massospora cicadina. The sequence goes on from JAKSZP010005050.1 coordinate 10,229, forward strand.
GTTTTCCTCTCAATCCAAGTGAACCAACCATAATTGGCTAGTGACCTGCTTAGGTAATGGGACTTTTTACCCATTATGGCAGGTCACTTCATAAACCAATTGATTCACTAGTTGCAGGCAGCATCACTCACCTCGCAACTCATCATTCATTCCCAATCAGTTGGTGATGAAACCTGACTAATCCCAATCAGTACACCTGGTAGTTAATCACTATCAGATGCCCCTATTTCTTTGGCCGCTCCACCTGACAAGATATTAGGTATTCATCCGGATCAATCCTCAACAGATATGACCAGACAAATATCCCAAAATCCCCCAAATGTAGTTCCTCCAAAATTTAGGCCAACCAATTTCCAATTCACTTCACTTTAGGGAATTTTCCCTTAGCAACACCAGGTAATCTATCAGACTGGGAATATGGGCAAAAATCCCAACACAAAAAAACTATGACTTGCTAATCAGAACTGCTTTCCTGCGCCATTTTGGGGCTGTTGTTAATATGACGGAGGAGACTCTCGCTATTCTGGGACTGTGGATCCAAATTTACTTCACCTCTAGCGGAGTACCAAAGGATCCAGTGCACATGAGCCATATCAATCTTGCATATAGTAA
>JAKSZP010005051.1:0-10794 GCA_022478985.1 Massospora cicadina
AATTGTAAGATGGGGTTGAAGCCTTAAGCTGCCAAACCGTCCATCAGCTCCTATGGAGCACCGCAGGGGGGAGGTGGGCGGGCAAACCAAGAAAAATGGACCACCAAAGTGGTATCCGCTGGAAGCCAGTTCTGAATTGTGGGGAGAGGGGTACACTAGAGTACCAGGGGCACAGTTGCTGCAGTGGCAGCATCAGCTTCACAGGTGAAGCTGAGATCAAAATACCCCTTATAGGGGTGGAAATCTATAAAACTGGTGGGAGTCATCACCACCTGAGCCATTTTAGATAATGGCTTAGTCATGGTAAGGGAAAAGTTTCCCATTATTGAACCTAAGGCCATAATGAATGTTGCTCTGGGGTAGCACCAGGAGGCAATGAAGCACCGCTTGGGTATGAGTGAGGTGGGCGTCAAAATCCTTGTGAGGAACAAATCATCCCAGGGGTTTGGTGTGACTGGGCGAGCCAGTCTGATTGCATTTTCCTGCTGGATGAAAATGGCAGGGGGAGTTTTGCCAGCGCCCTACACTGGAGCAGTGGTGGAGAATCTGAGGACATCAGAGAAAACTATGGTGAACAATCAAAATTACATTTTTCCACATGATTTTGCTTGGAAATTTACGCCAAGTGGATAGAGATTATATATAATAGAACCTTTCTCATTATATTTCGAGATTTTAACAAATTAAAAGATCCAGAAGACTCTTTAGTAATTGTTTAGTAGTATAATAACAAAAGATTATCCTCATTTTTTAAAATTTAGTATTACTAGAATAATGCTAGCTTAATATAAGGATAGATGCCTTTTGTCAATTTAGTCATATAGAGATAAACTATATAATCATAGTTAACAGCCTTGCTATTTTATATCTATTCCTTCCTAGATAGATCACATTTCCTTTTTTATAAATTTAGTAGCCCTTTAACTTTTGCCTTCTTTTAGACATGTGTAGATTGCTGACTAGTATAATCTATCTTTGTTTATTATTTGACTGTCTAAGAAAAAGATGAGATATTATTGATTTCATATTTTATGATATAAAACTTATCTTATTACAAAATTAAACTGTCTAAGATAGTTTAGATACTTATCAAGTATATAATCTGAAAACTGAAAGATATGATTTTAAAGTTGGCTGTTCTGGTTTGTTTAATTTATAGGTGCACCCAGAAATCTAACTATATGAATATCTAAGTTCAGATAAGTATCCAAGCTAGAGTTGTTATTCATAAATTTTATAGTAATTAACAGTAAAACCAATCTTAGAAAAATTTAAACTTCTTGCATAAAATTATATGATTTAATATAGATTATTTTTGGAATTTTATGTTTTTAAACTAAGTTATATAGTGCCCTGAAGTCTACTTAGATATATGTCTTTTAATCTATTAATCTGATGTTCTATAATTATTAGAATACTACTTTTTAAAAACTTTAAGAATAATTACATATTACAATCAAATGTTATAATGTATAATAAGCTATATTGCATTAGATATATCTTTATTTTCAATTTTATAACTATATAACTTTCATTAAGTCAACTTGATTTGAATCAATACTAAGTCATTTTTTCATTAGAGCGATTAATACTATATCAAGATTTTGAAGTAGGTATATGATAATGATTACTATCACATTTAATCATATTGTTCTGGCATATATCAAAAAATATTTGTAAACTATCCAAAGAAGTGAACAAATGCCCTTAAAATTATCAAGACCTTTCTCAGATAACTAACATGAAGTAGGTAGTGGCCCTCCCAGATGGAGCATTTCAGGCAAATAAGCTGGAATGTTAAAAGAATTTTAATTTTATAATAAAACAAGAAAATACAAAATTTAAAATACCAGAATTGAGCATACTATGGCATTATTAACTTGATTATTTGTAGAAGTTATTATTAAAATTGTTCTGGAAACCAAATTACCTGATTTAATCTCACCCTTGATATTAGTACCTTTCTAACCTTAAGTACTCAAGTTTGAGTATACTATAATAACTGATTACTAAGAATACCCTATTCTAATTCATTATTTTATATCAGAGTCTACTTACTCAAAATCTACCCAAAATGTTAAGCCACTAGTCAGCTTTAAGCCATGTATGGAATTCTCTTTCAGCAGTTGCAACTGTGCACTTTACTCCATCTCTGATTTTGTGAATCTGAGGACTCACCATTAACTCATTAATTATAATAAATCCTTCCAAAATTTTGGTGAGTGCTTCCTCTCACTTTATAAAGTATATACCATAATTAAGTGCAACAAGTTATACTAGAAAGCACCAAAGGAATGCAATAGACGTTTCTCCTTCATTTTCTTAAATTTTTGGCCTTCTTGCCCTTATACCTTGAGACCAGATGGCAACTACATCCTGTGGCATAGTTTATGTGACAGCTACTGCTTTACTTACTTTGATGAATAAACAAAAAAGTCCCAAAAAACATGCCTATGAGATAATATATGATTTAAATTATAAAAAAAGAAGCAATATAATACATTTTAATATATATAATACATATGATGTTGTAAGTGTAAGTCCTGAGGCATGGCCACTTTGTCTGGATGTGATAAGTAAAGCTTCGAGTGAAAGAGTTATCCTTAGGCCCAATTGAACCCCATGTCCCAGATGAGTGGCCTGGCTCTGAGGTGGATGAGCAGTGCGCTACTTCATTAGCACCCATTAATCGTCCCTCTCTTCCCCTTTTTCTCATATACTCTAGTGGAGATGATACTAAGGATCTTTATAGAGGTTAGGCAATTCAGGGCCATTGGCAAGTATTAAAAGTTCACCCCACCTCTGGTTATATTAACCAAAACTACCTGTAAAGGGTAAAATGGTTATAAGGCCCAAATGTTCTGTAATGTGTCAAAGAAGCTGATTCAGATCACCAATTATAAATACAGATCAAGAATAACTTTTTCAAGTGGTCAATCAACCCCTCAGCCTACGCTATTGGTTAAACTGCAAGAACATATTTTAATTGAACTGGTTATGTGAATGGCTTGATTCAAAATAATCTGTTCTGAGTTAGAACTAGCATTCTAAATTGGGACCCAATACATGGTGGAAGATTATATAGTTTAAATGAGTCAATTCAAGAGTTTCATAACACTCTGCCAACAGCCTTTTTAACTAATAAAAGTATGCTTCTGGTCCCTTTGGGCTTAATCCAGATAAGCCCCTACTAGATCTCGATCCACTCTCTTAGGGCAACGGCCCCTCTAGGATCTGTTGTCAAAACGTTTTCCCCTCTGAACTTGGTAATTATAAAGAATACATTTGATGCTCTCAGTTTCTCACAAATACTATCTGAAATGGTACTTAAAAATTTACTGATGATGTAAGGAAGCAAGCCAAGTTTGTATTATAGCCTAATGTTCAATGATTGGGCTCTCTGTACTACTGATCTGGCCTCACAGCGGGCAATCACTAACCTCTTTATGAAAATACAACTATGATGGCAGTTAATCATCTGCCATATGCAACACTTACCCTTTCCGATTTCATCTTTTATCACACCACTGGTTTAGCGCAATCCATTTATCCTGCATTGTAAAGGCATGTCAAAACCACCCCATCTTCAGTGAGTCAAAGCAATTAAATGGTTGATCCACTTAGGACCCTATTTTCCTGGGATATCTGGAGCACCCCTTTCAGGGGAAGCCTGGCCCCACTGTTATGGGCAATTTCCCATGACACTCCATTCTGCTGCTGACAATGTGTGAAAATATGGATTTTTTAACGTTTTCAGGCCACTTTAGCTCCCACAAGAACTTTATCCACTCCAATAGAACTCGTCTCTCCTCTTAGGTAATTTTTCTTGACCCTTGCTAATGGAAGGGTCAAGAGACCACCTAAACTCCTCCTATTTAAAGCATGCCAAGATACCACCCTTAAAGGCCAGCAACCAAGGAACCCTGAAGAGTTGGTGCCCTCACTACCTCCCCACCCCTATGGTTGCCCAGTGAGAACCACAGTTGGCCCCATTGCAAACATTTGGTTCGCCTTATAGCATTTGGTAACTTGTAAACTTTTTATTACCCTCATATGAAAGCTATAAAAACCCTCCTCTGAGTTGTATACGCTTCTTTGCCCTTGGAAATCTGGCCGCTCCACTGGGTTCCCAAACACCCATAATAGAAGCCTAGTCTTATTTTTATCATCTGTTTGCTTTACATAATAAATCAGCCCATTACCTAAAAACTAACCGCTCTCTATAGAGATAGTAAAGCAACTTCTTACACACTTACTATGAATCTACATTAATATGCAACCTGGTGTTTTCTGATGGTTTGCGTCTCTCAAATTCAATCCAGAAAGCTGCTCTGGAATAACATAACCCAGCTCGCCAAATCCCAATTGTAAGCGTTACACCTGAAGTACTAAAAGGGATGGGTTTCTATTGACCCTTCGACAAAGTTTAAGGTCCAAGTACTGGACGCCTTGGAAGAGCTCCAGCTGCATTTTTCTTCCAAAAATTAAAAGCCCCGTCCCCAGTGATGCCCAACAAAGCGTATCACGCCTCAATGCGCTGGAAGGAGATGCTTGCTGCTGGGTGAGGGGGTATATGCTCTGAAGCACTACTGGGAACTTTGCTCCAATTCTCACACTGATCACCTCTGCAGTTCAAGCCCGTTTATTGGCCCTCGCGTCTCCTTCATCTCTTTATCTTGGGTTAGGTGCCCGAGGACTAAACATCTCTTATTAAAGCATTTACCTTGTTAGCTCCCTCAGTTCAAGTCCCACTAAATATTTCAGTCTTAGCCTTCCAGGATGCCCTAAACCATGATCACTGCTTCCACCCAACCTGGGACCCTCTCCTGTGGTCCTTAGAGGTCATCTTTTCAGTTTCATACTCAATCAGAGCCAAGCCCTTCCATAAACCTTCACTAGCCATAGCTGTCCTTACTGCACCCCAAACCACCACCCCTCTCTCCACTGGTGTTAATGCAAAATTAGAAATGTATCTTATTAATAGATTCTTATAATCACTTGTTTCTCCCACCCTCAGTTTAATAGATCTTGACAGGTGAACCCAATCTTTGCTCTTCCCACTCCTTGGATGCAAAGGAAGTTGGGGCTCAGGGCATTTTTCCTTCAGGAATCAACATACAAGCTTGCCCTCTACTTCAGCGCCTCCTCATGAATTCATACCACCTAGGCCATCTTGCTTCTAGGAAAATGTGAGCCTGGCCAACGTCTCAATCCCTGAACCCTGCTTTCTCCTTTGGAGGGATATAGGCATAGCTATAGATCACCAACTTCCTATTGGGAGGGACAAGCAGGCAGCTCCTGTTCTGGAGGTGCAGCACAGCCATACGCCTGCCAGTGCTTATACCTCATCATTTGACATTATTCTATTCAGTTGCTCTTTCCCTAGCCATCCTAATGAAGAAGATCAGGGTTTATTTTCTGTTTTTAGTTACCTTTTACAAGGTGGCTGATGAAATCATTATATAAGCCCTTCTAGATACAAGAGCGGTGAAAATTTAACAGAGCTTAGTGTAGTAAAATTCTTAATCATAAAAATGGACGCAGCCTCACATATAACATGCTCTTACTCTGAGCCCCTGAAGTGTCACCATATATGGCGCCCAACACTTTTCAGTTCACAACTCTCAATTTTGTGACCATTTCTCAGAGGCATAAGTTGTGCTTTTCCTGTGATCATGGGTCTGAAAGTTTTGAATTACACTTCCAATGGGACAGGTTATCTCTCGAAGTTACACAGAGCGGATTCTCCAAAAATAATAAAATAGAACGAAAATACAGGTTATAATTTGACCTAATTTTTATTATCAAAAAGAGGGGATATTTATAGACTTTATAATAGCTTGTAATCTCTTAGAGCAAATTAATCTTTGCACAATTGAATTTAAAATCAAAATGATTGGGATGAGATTGATCATTAACCTTAATAAATTGAGATATATTGCTCTCTCCTTCTGATGATGTTGGGGGAATTTATGGGGTGAAATTTTTGGAGATAATAAAATTTGGCGAAATCCCAACAATGGGGGTCGGCGGTTACACCAGCATCTGGTGAAAATCAACCTGGTCAGCAATACCCTCCCCTTCTAATTTCCATAAGCTCAGTGGGGAGTTTCCTGCGCTTCACAGAATCCCACTGGTCCCTCACTGAGCACAATATTTCCCACCAATCCTACATCTTTGGAAATCACCCAGAGTTCACTCCTTTTTTTATCTCTAATAGGGATGTTTTTGATATCTCCTAGCTTAAAGGCTCCCCCTTCATTATGCGTATAATCTGTAATTCCAAGTTAACGTGGACCTTGTTAAAAGCAACTGCTCACTATATACTTATACCATGGAGGAAGATAAGGCTCTGGTACATGGCTTAGGGACACATTAGAAAAGAGATAGATCATCAAATAGTCCTCCTTCATGGTTTTTTGAATAAAATAAATGGGTCTCTGCGGCCTTATGTACACTATGTTCATTTGAACAATATCACGAGTCCTGACCCATATCCTCTACCTTTGGAACATTCCAACAAGCAGACTATCATAAAGTCTTGAGTATTCCATAAATTTGATATGTTAAATGCCTTCAAACAGGTGCGCGTTGTAATGGGACAGGAGTGGCTCTCAGCCATCCACATTAGTCAAGCTCTCTTTCAGCTCAGAGTGATGCCCTTTGAGTTGAAAAAAGCCCTTGCTACATTCCATCGCCTCATCAATGATGTATGCAACGGTGTAGGAAAACCATTTGTCGTCTATTACATCATTAATAATTAATCTATTCTTCACCCCAGGAAACATGTCAAGGACCTGGAAGATGAGATGGCAGCTCCACAATAGACGAGCCACTTTGTTAAAAACATTAAGTGTGCCTTCTCATTTGAAAATGTGATCTTTTTTTATAACTTGGTTCTGAAAGATAGATACGCTGCCCCCCTGCAAGATATAGCCATCCAAACACTACCCACTCTGAAACCCCAGAATGTTTAGAGCTTCCTTGGCACAATCATCTTTCTCAAAAAAAATTCCACGCCATGGCCCAGCTTTTGGCACCCCTTTACCTTTTGACAGGAAAGAATTCCCCATTAAATGATCCCTCGGAGTTTAAGAAGACCTTCAAGGCCATCAGAGAGGTCTTCTCATTGTCCTGGTGCTTCGCTATGCATACATGTTAAAATTCTTTTTAATTGCATAAAATGCCTCCTCAGTGGCCGTGGGTGCAGTTTTATTTCAGGAGCACAAGGGAAAAAACATCTATGGCTTTTTTCCACAAATTCACAACAACCAAGCAGGCATGGTCCATTTATGACAAGTGGCTGGCGGTAGTGGCCTAATCACTTAATCACTTAGCTACCACCTGCAGGACATACAACGCAAGATTAATGTCCAGACAGATCTCAAGTGCTATTATGGTATTAAAAAACACCAGAAACTGGGGCATCTCCAAAATTACGCTTACCAAGACCTATGTGGGTTTAATTCTAAGTATGAGTCTATTAAGAGACCTATGAACGTTCTGCTGAATCTTTTAAGCGAAACCCCCATGTCACCAGACAATAGGAGCCTCTGGAATACACTTAAGTGGTGCCTCCCTCCTATATTCTTTCCCAAACCCCTCTACCAATATCTTTTGCTGAACTGACCCCAGGCACTCCAGTCATTTCTTGCTGCCTCACTGCACAAACGTGCTGTAAGAGGAAGGGGAGTTAATTGAAGAAATAGAATTCTAGTCCCAAAAAGTCTCTTGTATGCTTGAAGGAAGGGATACTTTCCTTTTGTGACAGGGCTTATGTACCCTCTCTTTGCACCTGAGACATCAAAGAGCGCCACATTCACCAAGTGGTAGGTCACCCTGGAACTAAGAATTGTAAAGATCTTATCAAGAGGACCTTTAAGTGACCAGGGTCCTCAAAGTATATACCTGCTTAGGCGATATAAACTTTTTGGTAGTCTACTGCACAGGTTGGTTGTGAACTTAATAAAAGCACTAGCTGTATGGTGAAAACTAGTAGGTTAAGTCTTAACATAAATGGCAACAAATCCACTCTGTTAACTGTAATTTGAGAAAAACAATTAGGTACTTTTATTACCTTCAATATTCAAATTAGAAGTAAATATACTAAATATATATCAGTTTAATTTTGCTTTTTATTATAAAAATTCTAGGGCTTTCTATAGGCACAAAGCGGACAACTTTTCAGATAATTCTTTGAAAATCAATTGATTAGTCTCTATTAACTTTTGACGCTTAGGGTTAACTTCCAAATGATGTTGAATTCCTTAGTCTTAGTTAATCCTCATCAGTGAACCTTTCAAAGATCAGCAACCATCACCTTGTGTTAGGAACCGCACACAGATGGTCTAGGGGCCGTGTTACCTTATTATGACTACTAACAACTGCTTATACAAGCATTAAAACGCTTCAGTAGCTTCTAAAAACGACCCTAATCATTCAGCGCCACTGTTTAAAAGATCCATTATGACAATCTAACTAATGGCATTCAAGACCTCATCAAATTGCTTACTTACCATTGTTGGGATGATCCCAGCGAAACATTAAATGAAACCAATCTTCAGACTATTTCCTTTGGTTAACTTTGACTAATAGTTTAGTCTGGAATTATCCTTAACGAAATAATAATAAAAACCAATTGTCCGATTATACTTTCTAGTAAATTATGACTAATGAATTAGTCATCAACCATCTGCCAAATAGCAAATTGCTTTTAACAACTTTTTAAAATTCTAATTGGCAAGAGAGATGGATAATGTGGGCAACCAAATTTCCAACACATACCCCGCTTGACCAGATTACCCAACGAGATAGCTTTACAGAAGCATTTTCTTCTTCTCAAGACTTAACTAATAGGCCTAGTAAGATGTTCATCTTTTGAAATTAACTAACTCAAAAGTTCAGAGGTCCACTTCTCACTTCTGCCTCTATTAAGTGCAGTCCTATGGCCTCATGCTATACCAGGACTACTTGAACATTATTGTAGGTCATAGCTGGAAAACCTTTACTCCCCTTAGTTTGGGCTCTCCATTTGTAATTAGAGCAGATCTTCTTCATTCCTAGAGACTACTCATGATGGATCTAGTTTCATCCCATCCTGATCTTACTGACATAAATAGCATCTCAGGACTAGTTCTGGTGGACCCAGTTGCAACCCAAGCAGGCCCTGCGAATGATAGGATGGAACAAAGCTTAGGATTTTAAGTGCATTAAATTAGAAACTGATTTTAATATAGTTATTATTTTTTATTGTTAGTATTTTCTTAGTTATGTTTAATACTGAAGGTTTTATATGTTTTTCTTTTTTGTATACTTTATTTTTAGTGCCAATATTTTAAATACTTTCTAAGAACTTGGTTAACTAAATAACCATTGAGGATATTTTTGATTGTATAGGCATCCGTTTCCAATATGTAAATTAACTTTGAAGGGGCCAATCCATAAGACATCCAGTTTATTTTGGAGGCTAAATCCATGTGTATCATAATAAAATACTTTATCCCCTTTTTCACATCTTTTTATGGGTGATCATTTCTTATCATTGTACGTTTTAGCCTGGATCCTTTTCCAAAGAGTTTTTGTGAATTCTTGGGATTGTAAATTGATCATGATATTAATCAATCAAAATTCAATATTGATCCAAACTTATCCCCGAATTTTATTCTAATGCTGAGTAAAGAGTTGGTGTTAAAGCAGCTCATTCTTCCATAGAGCAATTCAAAGGGTGTTTTTCTAGTTGTGGAATGATAGCTGACATTAAAGGCAAATGTCACCAAACTTAAGTACAAAGCCCAAGCAGACATTTTTTCTGCACCAGCTTTCATAACATAGTGGCTAAGGTAGCGTCCACTCTCTCACAAAGTTCATTAGTCCCTAGCTAATATGAGAAGGATAAAAACTTTTATTTCCACTCAATCTCACTTTGAGCAAATTTTATAAAAAAACATTTAATTTGCCACTGCAATCTGGCCACGCCCATTTCAAAAAAAAAGTCCACAGATTTACCGCCTGCTGCTCTAATGTGGGGTAGCAGGGCTCCACTGCCTAGAATTTTCCACCCTGCAGGCAAACGCGTTCGCATGGGGTCAGATAGACCACCATCTTCTTCAGATCATTTTGTCCCCCCATGGGACTTAGCGCTCCACCTGATGCACATTTACCCTTCTTTCCCCCATTCTCTTGCCCTCCCTCTTTTCAAATATCGAATTTTGCCTATGAGTCAACTAAGTCCATTTGTTCCCATATACTGACAAGGCAATTAACAAAGTAGCTGTCAGGATTTGAGATAAAAATTGTCTCAAATTCCCATCTTCCAAATCTGGCCATGCTGAATCAGTTGTCAATTCCAGCCAAGAAAAAACTTTTTCAGGATCATCCTTACCTAGTACTGAGTCATATGGAGCGGGATTTCCACCTTCTCAGTCAGGTGAGTGATGATATCCATTGAGGACGCCCTTGAGGAGGCCTTTCTGGAAGGTTAGTAAAGATCCTGATCAGATGAGGCTCCAAAGATCCTGAAGGCATTGAGTCCCAATGCATCCTATAATTATTGAAGCATTTTGATTTAATAAAATATTCAGTAAACTAACCTGCATTTTTTTATTTCCTCTTCAGTGCTCATTTCTGATTTTCCAGCTTTGAGCCACCACAAACTCTGGCGCCAGTCCAAGGAACTGTAGCGCCAACAAAAGTGGTGCTCACTACAGGGGGCTCTGAGCTGACCTAAGTGTAAACGTCAATCACACAAATGGAAACCAACAGCACCCCTGATGACCAAACAACTGGTCAATCAAG
>JAKSZP010005052.1:0-10748 GCA_022478985.1 Massospora cicadina
ATTCTCTTCTTATACAATGTAAAAGTAATAAATACAAAAAATTTGTATATTAAACTATGAACTTGTAATAATCAATTGTGTTCTATTATTAATAACTTGGAAATAATTTATAGGGTCTAATATTAACCATATCTTACCCATGACGCCTAATTTTCCAATGGCACTTAGCCAGAGGAACACGTAATAAGTTTGTCTGAGGGTCTACAATCCTTTCAACTCTGGGGCATCTCGCACAGCCTCAGGGTCAGTGTCAAACTCATAATTATATCAAGACAGCATTTTTGACAAGTCTGAAAATAGCTGAACCATCGCTCCTCTCAAGCAATTGGTAGCACATAACAAGATGATTTGTACCACTAATTAGTAATAAATTTTATCAAAAACTCAATTGACATCAAAAGTTAATTTTAACATAGACCAACAAAGCCCATGATCTAGGTAATAAGTCAAATATTATTATTAAGTCTGACTTAACCAACAAAGCCTCCAGGCCCATGTCATCATAGTCAAATATTATTAAGTGGAATCTCTAGGTCATGTATCTCAAGTTCAAAGATACTTAGGATATTTTTGGTCCATAATCACTAATAATTTTAATATTATATATAATAAATTAGCATCAGCTATTAATAATTTTTCCTTTTCAAATTTCCTGACAATTTAGGTCCAGCTAACCATTCAACGCTTCCCCCTCCTTGACTGGATAAAAGTGGAGGGTATTCTTTTTTCCATGTTCACAACATCCAATTTTTCTTAAACTTTAGAATATGATACTAGTTAATAGCCTTTTGGCCCTGGATTAACTTTTCTTCTTAAAATCCACACTTCCATGCTGCATGCTACAGTTATCTCAGGCGTTTTGCCTTTGTTTCTTAGGCTGGTTCAACCAGCTATGCTTTGACATTTTCTAAAAGTTCAAATTCTATGCCCGCTGCAACTCCAGCAATCCTTTTTGAACCCAAACCAGCCCCCTTGGCTTTTATCTCACACTCTTTTCCCTCTTAAAGAAGGTTCATTTAGCCTCAGTGGTGATGAAGATTTAGAATCCATGAATCAAATTTATTTTTCTTAATTGTTATTGTTTTTTTCATTTTTATAAGCTTTATTATTCTTGTTTTTATAATTTTATTTGAAGTTTGTTAAGTTCTTATTTTCCATTTTTCATTTTTTTTTTTTTCTTTTTTAATAAGAACCATTTGAGCTTATTAAGTGGATATTGGAAAAATCCAAAGAGTTAAGAGTATGTTTCAGCGTATTTCTAATGCTAGGACATTTTTTATGAATGTATCAATTGGCATAGCTATATTCACCCCCTTCAAGCTTTAGTTATCTGCTTCATTGCTCAACCCCTCAGCCAGAATATTCTCACGTATCTTTTGCACATATGGTTTAGCAACTACTTCAGAGGCTTCAGGTACAACAACCTTACTCTGAGAGTGAGGTACCACATGTATGGTTGTAAATTCTTCATTTGATGCTAAAATATCATTTGTTTTGCTGGTAATCAAGGCCCTGTGGCCTGCGTTTTCTTGTTGATCAGATAGGACTGGTGTTTTGGGCACAATAGGGCATCATGTATCGATTGTGCTTGTTTTTTCCCTCCATATGCACGTTATCCATAAGGACTACATTAACACTACACTGACAGCAGTGGGAAACAAAGTGCCCTTTATGATTTCAGTTTTAGAAAGTCATCTCATATAATGAGCGTGAGGCCCTTGTATTTGAGGTTTGCTCAGTTTTCATGGGTGGATCATTGTATTATTGTTGGTATTGTAGGGTTTTCCAGCAGAGGCAGCAGGTCCTGATCTGTGTAAAATATTGGAAGGGCCATGATTTTTTGAGCATCTGTGCAAATAATCAACCAATATGGACGCTGCAAGGTTTTCACAAAAGCAGGTAATAAGGAGTTTTTTAGCACTAGGTGGTCCCAACCTAAAGGGGGGATACACCAATCTTTATTTAATCACGCCTGAGCTCCTAAGAGCTTGAGGCGAAGGCAGGGGTAAGCGGAGGTGTCAAGAAAGGGTGTGGGAAAGTTTTTCCAGAGCCAGGTGTCCACTTGACTGACCTATTGGCCCATGGCAACATGGTAAATACTCTCAGAGACATCTCAAAATGAACCTGAAAGTGAGTGATCATATGGGGTAGTATCTACAGAGTGGAGTCAAAAGCGGCGCAAAGATATGAATTATGAATAGTCCATATTACTACACCAAATGACAGGACCCTTAATGAATGGGAGCAATTGGGGAGTGAGAGTTTGAACATGAAGTCTTGAACTGGGTGCGCTACCCAGGGTTCTGCTTGCAGGAGTTCACGGACCTTGCTCCAGAAAGGGGCTATGAGGGGGCAAGTAAAGAAGCGGTGGAGGTGGGTTTCTGTTAGCTCTGCACATCGTGGACAACCCTTGTGCTGGAAGGTGGGAACAGTTCTATCCCCTGTCCTGTATGATCAGTGTAGAACACGCCACAGTGTATTTGACACTTTTGCTGAGAGAACAGGATGGGTAACTTCCTTTCAGAGCGCCTTAAGATTACATTACACAGCGGGGGGTAAAAGTTCCAGGAGACGAGACTGCATAGGGGGTCTGTCCAAAGGGTGGAGGTGGGAGATAACAATCCTCCCATTGTGGACCAGGGTGTGATGCCGGGGGCTGATCCCAGGGCCACTCCTTTTATAAGTGAAGGCGTGGTACACCTGTACTCCTGCCCTCTTGAGTGAAAGGAGAGCCTGATTCCAGTAAAAACTTGATAAAGGTTTGAGGCGGTGGCCTGGATGGTTTGTTAGCCACTATCCCACAGCTGTAGGTGAGGTTTGTGGGAGCCCTAGAGAGGCCGCTAAACCCTGGTGTAAGTCTGTAGCCCATTGCGGCATTGGAGCCATATCCCAGCAAATGATGGGCTTAAGGAACCCCGTCAGTATTGAAGTGGCATGTGACCTAGTGTCCAAAAGACCTAGGCCTCCCTCACTGTGTGGTTGAGATATTGTGGTCAGAGCTGTGGGTGGGTTGTTGGATCCCCATATCCAACAGCAAAGTATCACATTTAACCTCATGTAGAAACTGTCTGTAAAGGGGCAGACATGAGCGAGAAACCATAGCTTTGATAGAAGAAAAACATTTGCCATCAGGGCGCGTCCCTGGGGGGTGATACGCCGGCAGCTCCAGCTAGCTGCATGAGAGTTTATTGCATTAAGAAAGTGGTCCTCATTATCCTTGATTGCAACCCCTTGTGGTGTGGTGAGGACACCTAGATGCTGAAAGGTGTCCCGGGTAGGTTCCAAACCAAAAGGCGGAGGAAAGATGGGGTACCAACTTGCACTATAACGGTTTTAGAAGTATTAACTTTTGCATTGGACGCCTTGGAGTAGCAATCCAGGGCCTCCATGGCCAGGTCTAGGTCCTTCTTACATCCAACTGCCACTTCTGTGTCATCAGCAAAGGCTATGGTGCGGGTGGGGGGTTTCCCAGGAACCTGAATACCCACTAGTCGTTCCTAGAGTAGGGCCAGAAGAGGATCCATAGCTATGTTGAACAAGATTGGGCTCAGTGAATCCCCTTGCCAGAGACCCAGTTCAACCATAACCGCTGCTGTAAAGCCTGTTGGGGACAGTACCTTAATGTGAAGCTGGGCGTAAAGCGCTGATAGCCATGTCCTAGCTTGTGGTGGGATATGAAGGCTGGTTAGGGAGGCGTCCAGATATTTCCAATTTACTCAATCATATGCTTTTTCCATATCCAGAAGCGCCACAAACCCATGAGTTTGAGACGAGGTAGCTGAAAGGGTTGCCAGAAGCTCATTGTAATTGTTCCAAAGCGATCTTCCTGGGATAAAGCCATGTTGAGCTAGGTTGAGGCGTGGTGCTGACCACTTAGTCATGCGGTTTGCTAGAAGTTTAATAAATAGTTTGTGGTCCATGTTCAATAGTGATATTGGTCGCCAGTTTGTAAGGTTTTTCTCAGCTCGCGTTCTTATAGATAAGGGTCATAATTGATCCTCTTTAGTCAAGAAGTACTTTCCCTTCTGCCAAGAGGGTCAAGAAGAGGGGCTGGAGGTCCTTTGTAACTGCGATGGGCTCCACTAGATACACCTCAAATGGGATACCATCTGGGCCTGAGGCCTTCAGGCGTGGGCTGTGGAGTAGAATGTCCATTACTTCTTGCTGTCTAATTGGCGCAAGAAGTTCTTCATCCGCTGAGAAATTAACCATTGGTTACAGAGCCCCTTCAATAAATTCATGAACATCTGCTTGGCTTACCCAGGAAGCCTTGAAGAGGGCTGAATAGTAACGGTGTATCTTGCTGGTGATCTCCTCCTTGTTTGTGGTTACAGTGGTCCCCACCCTCAGGGTTGCAATCTCCTTAACCTTTTAGCGGGCTTTCTGCTTCTGGTAAAAGAAACGGGTGGGCCGTTCCCACTGGGTGTAGTAACGTGACAATGTGAAGTTTTTTGCACTTTCTTCTTGCTCAGTAAGTTCCTGCTGGTATGTCTCATGGGCCAATTCCCAAGCCTCCAACCATTGAGAGGAAGGCACCAGTCGGCAATTCCTTTCAAGGTGTCTTATTCTAGCTTCAGCACGTCTGACTTTAGCCTGGGCCGCTGTCATTCGAGCCTTAGCACAATTGTAGGCTACCTTTAGGATCCTCACTTTTGTATCAGCCCATTTTTCTTGTAAAGTTTGCAAATGAGGTGAGGCCAGGTGCTCTAGCTCAAAAATGGCTGCATTTATCTTCTCTCTTGCAAACTGGTTGTTCAAGAGCTCTGGAGCAATCCTTAGCCAAAATCTTCTTGATGGTCTGAGGATTGTTGTCAGGATCACCATGAGGGATCTGTGATCACTTATAGTTTTATCTCGGGTTATGGGAGAGGAAACTTGACCAATTAGCAAGGGGCCCACAGGGCCATATCAATCCATTAAGCTGATGTGAAGCTCCAACCTGCACCTTAGATCCAAGATATACAGCAAAGTCAAGATGCTGAGGGGGGATAGCATCCATGAAACCACCTTACCTGAGGAAATTTTGAAGCTGAGCTGTACCTCGTCTGTCTTGTGTGGCAGGAGGAAATGTATCATGCACCCGATTTAATATTGTGTTAAAATCCCCCATCAGCACTGTATTGCCTGGGAGTTGTAGTAGAGCAAGTTCTTCCAAAAGACGGTCCTGGTCTTGACCTGCATTTGGCAGGTATATGCTTGCAACAAAGAAGGAGAACTCAGGGGTTGATAATTTAGCCAATATAAGGCAATCATCAAGGTGTTTCGAAAATTGGTGGGTTTTCACCTGGGGGTTGAGGATAATAAGGGCCACATAGTGTGTCCAACAGGAGTTACCTCCATTTTTTCCATGCTACAAAATCAGAGGGGGACATGAGGCTCCTGGAAGGCTGCAATATCCACGTGAGCTAACCTGAAGTTGCGGAGGAGGGCTCTCTGCTTGTAATCCTGCAGCCCATTAGAGTTAATGGACTGCAGGGTCAGGGTGCCCCTTTAGGGCCTCATAGCTGTCCCCCTCCATATCCCAGGGGGTTACCAGAGCTTCCACCTGCATCCATAAGGCTTCTCATTTTTAGTCCTTGAGCTTGACTCTTTTCAGAAATCCGTGCTGATTGATGAGGAGGAGGATTATCCTGAGTTGATGGGGCTGAGGAGCCTGTAAGCCAGCCCAAGGTAATTCCCCCGCTGCTTTGAACAGGAGTATCTTGAGAGTGCTCCATAGACTCCTCCATTTATGCATTATCTGATATATCAGAGTCCATAGGCACCTCCTTCAGTACTGAGAATGGCCTCTGAGTTGCAATACCCATAGATGGTGGGGGTGGCAATGACTTGGATCCTTTACCCCAACTTGGGGTACTCCACACCTGTTCACCCTTGGGGTATAATTTGTGTTACTGAATTCGTTTTAGATGCCACCCCTGGTCTGGCTTCCTCTGTGTTAGCTTGATGAGAAGCAGATTTGCGCTTATTTTGGGCCGGTGAAGAGTCTGGCAATTTAGAAGGGGTTCCCATAGGGAGAGGGTTTTCCGCGCTAAGGGAATAAAGTTGTGCTACTGGCTGTGCCTTCTCAACTGCTACACTAAGGGCAGAGGGGTGAGATCCTGTACGGGCACCCAGTGGGTTGGTTTTGGGATTGCCGCTGCTGCTGTATGGGAGCGTTTCTTACCTGTCACAGGGACTTGGCTACTAGATGAGAGAGCTTGTTTATGAGCTGTACAACTATTATATAGGTGGCTCAAAGCATTACACCATGAGCAACGTGGTCGTGCTGGTCTGGATCAACAAAGAAGATTTCTGAACAGGATCCAATGACTGCAACACGTGGGATAACCTCCATGTTGCAGGCCACCATTGGGTTGGGGATAAATGATGACCTAGAAATATGAGCCCTCTGGGTTGGGGCATAATAGGCTGGTGCGCACAGGTCTACTGATAGAACTGACTCAAATTCTATCAATCCCTAATGAAGCGCAAGCTTAAGGGATTCTGGGTCCACTGTAGTTGGAAGATTTGAGAAAGTTACCCAGGAAATTTTTCAAAGTTAGATCTAGTTCTTAGCACACAAAGAGAGCCATGCGGAATCTCAATTGTAACTGAGGCTGCACAGTCTGAATCCGCTGCAGTTGTAAACCCTACATCAATATAGTGGCTTTCCACCGCTTCATGAATAGTGGTGTTTACTGGAAAAGCTCTTGCTATGGCTTCAAAATAACTAAAATAATACCTTACATAAATCTCAACAGGATTATGCCCATAGTGGACTCTAACTGCATGAGCAATAGTAGACCTAGGGAGTGCACATTGTGAGCGAGTTTCTGCCCATCTCTTCCTCACTTCAGCCACAAATCAGCTTCATGAGGGTCAATGGTGGGTGGCGCAGGCACTAGTTTTTCTGCCATGCACCTGAGGCATCCTTCACTTGCTTATTTTTGTTTACATTTAAATTTAAATTTAAATGTAATTTAGTGGAATCCCCATGGGGGGAACCCTCAGACGGAGGCGCTGGCATGCCTCTGAATTTATGCGCTGGCCCCTGCTGGGCCTTCCCATTAGTTACTTGATTTTTTGCAGATTGGATAGGCTTACCTTGTTTGGGATCATTCCCTGCCAATTGATTGGGTAATTCTGGCTCATCATCAAACCAATCTATTACTCCAGCCTTCATCCGACCATCAGCAGATACTGGCAGGGATATTCAGCTGGTTGATTGGCTATTTGGCTAGTCCCATTTGAATTTTGATGTTGGTTTTGTTTTTGATGAATATTAAAACTAACTGATTCAACACTCAGTGTTGATTCAGTTGAGGCGCGTTGGTTACCTTCCAAACTATTAAAATGATGGCCAACTGATTCACCAATTATTTTAGAATCAGTTTGGCCACTTTGGGTAATATTGGAAGTGAAAAAATGACGACCAACTGATTCAACACTTTCTGACGATTTAGTTTGAGCGCCAAGGCTAATTTCCAAAGTGGAGGCAGTTGGCAAAGCCATACAAACCCCATTTTGGTATTGGGAGCTGCAATACTCCCTACTACTATGGGTAAATCCTTAGACGTTCCTCCAGGGTGGAGCGCACTAATTGGGTGACCCTCAGTCAACACAGAGTTGACTGGGGTAGGCTGTACAGTGGTGGTATCATTTGTGATCCCACCATGGTTTATAAAAACTAGTCTGCATCTGCTTTTGCAGCTGCAGTTTGGGAGCAGGTTGTACGGGTTGACGCAGAGGTCAGCAACTAAGGGTTCTGTGATTTGGGGTGAGTTTGAGTGAATTCTGAAGCATTGGAGGTGCATTCAATGGACTTTACCACCATTTACTTGTTAGATTCGTTAAGCTAAATTTCTAAGTGATTGTATTATTCAAAATTGAAATTTAGCGGTGAAAGAAAGGTTGAGTAGGCAATAAGGAGTTTGAAAAAATTTGTAAGGTTGTACTAAATGTTGTAATGAAATCTTAGCAACAAAATTTATCTTGGTTTTTGCACCTAGGAGAACTTGAGTTTCACAATAGAATCAATCCACAAATTAATCAATTGTACCATCTTTCTTAAAGTTGATATGCATGAATTTGGATTTTCTAGTTAACATTCGTTCTAGACCTCCAAATTCATGAAGCATGGCCCCTTTGACTTTGGCTAGGTTGGGATTTCATCCAAATGAGTCATAATTAACTCAATACTCCATTCATCTAAGCAGTTGATCATAGTGGCCACTTTGTTATGGTCACTGGCCCCATACATGGCCATTTTAAAGCGTTTGATAAAAGTGGCTAAATTTCCATTCTTATTGAGATCATGCAGGTTTTCCAGTTTTTAATTATCATTCTCCTGCTCATAGTATTGCAATTAATTCTCAGATGGCTTGAACCAGGCACATCAAGGGCTGAGACGCCGCCGCAGTTAGAGGAACTTGGGTTATCCAAAGCAACTATTCTACGTGGCAATTGCTAACCTGGCCCAGAAGGAATCTCATAATGTTCAGAGGTATCACTGCCAATAGAAATGCTTTGGGCGTGCTGGCTTTGAATATTATCCCAATACTTCAATATTGCAATTTTCTCATTCAGATTGGTCATTTGAAATGAAGAGCAGATTCACTTGGTCTTTTTTTCTGATTAATTTCTTTAAATCATTTACTTCTTTATGTAGAGCATTATCTGCCTCATTAATAGAGTAACTTCTTCAGTGTGTATTAATTTGATGACTCATTATGTCCGCTGAGTCTTGAAATTTTGTAAATTATTCTTCAAAAATTAAAATAGCCAAGGGTTGCTCCCCTGTTCAGCATAGTCACCGTCTGCATTCCCAGCCATGAGCGCCACCTTTTGAAGTTTTGGCTCAATTTAGATGGTCTGGTTCTTCCTCTGGAGTAAGTTAGAGTTTCAATCGTCTATTTTATGGAGACAATAGACCAGATGGTTACAATAGTCAAGATATAAACTCCTCAAAAAGGACACTTCAAAGCTGTATTCTTCTGTAATTAGAAGGACAATGGCGCACTGCCCTGATCCTTCTGATCCCAAGTAAATTCTCAACAAAATACAATGTAAAAGTATTAAATAAAAATCTTTTATATCAAACTATTAACTTGTGGTAATAATCAATTTTGTTTTATGAGTATCATTTTTGGAGATAATTTATAAGGTTAATGTTAACCATATCTTACCCATGACGCCTCATTTTCCAATGGCACTTAGCCAGAGGAACACGTAATAAGTTTGTCTGAGGGTCTACAATCCTTTTGCCTCTGGGGAATCTTGCACAGCCTCAGGGTCAATGTCAAACTTTTAGACATCTCAAGACAGCGTTTCTGATGCTTCTGCAGATAGTTAACCATAACTCCTCATGAGCATTCAGTAGCACATACCAAGGCAATTTGTATCACTAAATTAGTAATTAATTCAAAAAAACTCAAACATTAGAAGCTAATTTTGACATAGACTAACAAAGCTACAAGTCCAGTTCATTAAGCCAACTATTATTAAGTTTGACTTAACCAACAAAGCCCTGTGCCCATATCATCATAGTCAAATATTATTAAGTGGAATTGCTAGGACACAGGTCCCAAGTTTAAAGCTTTAGGATATTTTTGGTCCACAATCACCAATAATTTTGTTATAATACTGTTGGGATTTTGTCCATATGTCCATCTGGCTAGATTACCAGGGATCTCTAGGGGATAATTCTCTAATGCAAAGTGAATTGGATATCAGTTACCCTGATTTTTGGGTAATCATGTTCAGGGGATTTTAGGTTATTCGCCTGGTCAGATCTGTTGAGGATCAATCTGGATGAATGCTTAAGATCTCGTCAGGCAGAGTTTCCAACAAAATAGGGCATCTAATAGTTAATTAACTATCAGGTGTACCAATTGGGATCAGGTGTGTTTCATCACTGACTGATTTGAGATTTAAGGAGTAAGTTGTGAGGTGAGTGATGCCACCTGCAACTAGAAAATTGATCAATTGGTTTGCAATCTTCCTTAATGGGTAACAAGTCCCATTACCTAAGCAGGTCACTTGCTAAATATGGTTGGTTTTCTTGTATTAAGAGGAAAACGTTAGAAACACATTTTCTGACTCTTTCCATTTTGGTCTCAAGGATGTCCAATGATGGAATCCTAGCCAGAATAGGGATGACCATTGCTGCTAAGACTAGGATGGGTAATTCAATGGCAACAGCTGCCGTTTCATTGAGGAGGTGCCAACTGAGGTTTGGGCTAAATTCCCCACTATAAATTCTTAAAGAATTCACTAATAAAGATCATCATTAATTGGAAAATCATCAATTACCAGATCACTTTTAAGAGATTTTAAGCTTAGTAATCTTTATCAGAATACATTTCAAGATTTTTCTTTCTCAAGGATACTATTACTGTGTGCAATAATTGGGAGACTCTTTAAGATAAAGAGTAATGACTTGAGTAGGGATCCAAAGAAAGAAGCTGAATTGAATTGGGGATTGCTGCTGACAGTGTGTCAAACCAGAGGAACCATAAACAGGGATATGAGCGTAGATCAAATTAGGTGTACAATGGAATGAATCCCTATTAAGGACATCATAAGAATTTCAAGAGGAAATACTGGCTGAGTGTTGGACAAAATTTAATACTTCAATTCATCTATAGATAGTAGTTGCCATACTATTATCAACGTTAATATAACTACTATCATACAACGCAGAGAATTGCATAAAACCCAAACCTGTGCAATTAATATATTTATAGGGGTTATTGGGCCCCGAAAAT
>JAKSZP010005053.1:0-10697 GCA_022478985.1 Massospora cicadina
AAGAATTCATTACACTAGGGATGAGGCTGCAAAAATTAATCAGGAAGGCCAATCTTTTGAGGGAACTTAAGAGATTGATTATTTTTTGTTTGCAATAATAATGTTAATATTTACCATAATATTAGTAGGTACTACATATGTATACTAGTATTAATAGCTTCTTATGTATATGCTTTCCAGAATTTAAGGCTTGTCTAAATATTCCATATAAAATTGCATTTGATTAGCTGTAAGGTGATAATTCAATAAAAAATGGAAACCCTTTAATAATAATACAAACTTGTAGATGATAAACAGTTACATACAGAACCTATAAACCTGACAATCTTAAAGCTTAACAAATCCGATAATAGACCACATTATGGTGCATAAAAATCTAGCACCACATTCTAGTCACCAGATTATGTAGATAAAAAATGGGTAAAACTTTTAAAATAGAAACTTAATATCTTGTGATAAAGGTATGGGGTTATACGTCACAAAGGAACTTACTTGAAGGCATTGTCTAACAACACAAACCCTTAACCTAATCCTTGAATCCCAGATGCTTTAAATACTTAGATAAAAGTAGTTTACCTCATCTCCTGTTTCATCAAGCGCTAATAATCATTTTCTTCAATCTTATATATATAAAGAAGTGTATCCATAAATAGAATTTTAGAATCTAGACTTGATTTAAATTATTAATTAAGCATGATAAGCAGATTTTGATTTTGGCCTAGGACTCTTAATTACTGCACCCTCATATCCACTTCCACTTACATCTTTCCTATCTCTTCCTCTCTAAATCTTAAGCTATGTTATATGCTTTAGTAGTTTTAGTACTCATTTATCAACTTCTCATGGATTGAAAAGAACTGTTAATGACCCCATACTTTCCTTACAACTCTTCATAAATATAGCTTACACTCAACTTGTAGCACAATATTAACTTCCTCCTATTGACCTTACTTTCTCACTGCCACCATAAAAGTTATTATATCAGGATGCATTTTTTAGTATAACTGTGGGAGCTGTGACTCAGCCTCCTAGTGGACTTATCAAGAGTATTAAACTTTCAGCTATTATTTCTCACCAGATAAAACCCAGATTTAAGGATAAGATTACTTAACAAGCAACGTTTCAGGAATTTTATGGGCATGCGGTGCTACTAATCAATTCTAAAGATCCTAGAAATCAGAATATTTGATGTTCTCAAAACTATTAAATAGACATGTTATGGATCTTTGACAAGGGCCTATAACAGCTTTCAAATTTGAACTAAATAAACTTACCCTTAAATCTGGGTCAGCTAGCCCTAGAAGAAAACCTTTGTGAATGTCTCATGAATGTTTGGATATGAGGCTTTTTGAGGAAGTTTACTCCCCATTATTATCCATCAAGGCTTATACCTTGCCCCAATATGTCCAAAAAACCTCACAACTATTCTGCAACTCAAGCCATTTTTCTGAAGCAAGAAATTCATTTAGAAGTTAACCATTGACAACTTTACTATGGGCCAATACCCAAATATCATAAAGCAACTACAAGTCATCAGATGGGTTTTTACACACAAAGATGGAAGATATTTAGGACCCTATGATTTAATATAGGTTCACACTAGTGGTAAAACAAGTTTGGTTTTAATAACCAGATGTCTAAACTTCTGCTGATATTAATAAGAGTTGTCACCTAGTATCATAAACCAAACTTACAATTACCCAAAATCCATAAAATAATTTTAGTTACAATGTTTTTAACACTAAAGAATCCCTAGCTGGAGAGAAATACAAATATAGTTTATAGGTTAGATAAACTTCTATAATATTCATACTTTAAAGAACCCTGAATGGACAACCCATTCAACCAGAATCTGTATAACATGGTAAGAGTTTTGTTGCATGTGTTTATAAAGTAAACTTTGAAGTCATATGACCTACCTGATTTTTTTGTTAACCCTAATGATGACATAATTTTTTTTGCCCCCCAATTATAATTTTTTAAAATTAATCTTATAAGCACAAAAACATAGAAGACCCAAATTCCCTATGAACCCTCAGACCTTTTTTTTGAAATTTTTAAAGTTGAAAAATATTTGGGTTAACTCTTACCTCATGTCTTATTTTTCCCAGGCCATCTTTTTCCCCCAAACCCGGTTTTTATTTGTACCCGTCTGGAGATCCTTTTAATGGGTTCTAATATCTAATAATTGATCTTTGAGCATGAAGTGATCTTTTTTTAGGCAACTCTCCATCCATTACAGATTTGAAAAGTCACAGATATAAATATGATCTGATAATTTATAGCTTCAAAGGGAGGAGTTTGGAGGCCTTAAACTTGGAATATTAGAGTCCTATTTTTTTTTTGACTCACAAAAATTATTAAAAACTTGAATCTCAAAAACTATAGTCTAATACATTATGTATATTTATATTGTTAACTTTCTTTTTTTCACTCATTTTAAATTTTTAAATTTTGTGTAAAACTATAAAAAATTTAATTCTGGGCTGATTTTCTATAAACATTTTTTATAAAAAATTCCCTTTTATATTTTAAAATTCTTCCCATTATATTTCAATATGGCAAGATTCTATGACGTTGAATTAGCCCTTTTTTCCCAAAAAAATTAAAAAAATACTATCAAAATCTTTTAAAATTTTTTAAATTTTATTCGGGGTTGGGCCGACCTGGGGACTTTCCGCACCGATTGGGGAATGAAGAAAATGGGAAAGGAGGAAAAAACCCCGGAAAACCCCCATGGGGGCCCTTATGATGGGAGGAACTCCATGGACCGCCTTTGCTATTCGCTACCCGGTTCCCGGGGGCTTTTGGCGCGCAAAACCAACACAGTCAAAATCGCCCCCTAAAAAGTCCTTTTACCCGGGATCGAACTCGGGAGGCAGTGGTGGGGGGCCCATACTCTACCACGGGGGTTTCCCTCCCTTTTTTATACATATCTTTTTAATACCCCTTTTTGATAAAACCCTTTCATTTGTTAGTTGTTTAAGTTTTGTGTAAAACTATTAAAACTTTTTGTAAAATTTTCCGGGTTGAAAAAAAAAATAATTAAATACTAGGATCCTTTTAAAAAGAAGATACACACTTTAAACTCTTTGGGAATTAAAGCGTTACTATTGTTAAATAAAACCCCTTAATGTAAAAGAAAGGTCTAAAACCTTTTTTTGGAACTAAAAAGAAATAATTTAATGTCATGACATGTTAAACTCCATGAGACAAAATTTTATAAATTTTTTGTAATTTAAATTTTTATTAGTTTGGGAAAAAAAATTTTTTTTTTTTGACATAGTGGAACTTTTAGCGTATCCCAAAAGGGGTTAAGTATCAATTAAAAAGGCTCAAAGGCCAGCCGGCCCTTTATAAAAAAATTTACTGGTTTTAAGATTTAACTTTCTAATATAAATTTTTTATAAAATTAAGGTTTTCTTAAAAATTAAAAAAATTTTAAGGGAACCAAAGGGCTAAGTGAAAAGGGGGGTTTTATAAAATTTAATAGTTGAACCCCCCTTTTGGTTTTTAAAAGGGTAGGTAATTTTACTCAGCTATGTTTAGTATTTTTAAAACCTTTTTTTTTTTTTTCAGGGGGGATAAAAGCAAGTACTAATAAAATTTTTTTGAGAATATATGTTAATCTGCTTATTGCCTTTTTCTTTTTAATTTTAAACTTTTTTTTGATAACTAGCGGAGTTCCCTTTTTTAAAGGTGTCTATAAAATTTTTGGGGTTAATTGTTAACAGATTTTTATATAGTTAAGCAATAACTTTAAATCTAATTGCTCAATCGAAAACCAAAAAACCTCAAAACAAAACAACCAAAATTATCAAATCAACCAATAACTAATCACCTCCAAAGCTAAACTGTATCCTATCGATTCGACCAAAAACCATCAACCACTCGGCCAAATAAAATAAACTTATCTCAATCGATTCCTTATTTTAGCTTTTATAGAACTGATGTTTAAATTTATATGATTATATTAAACAATTACATATTAGCATTCCGTTCCCAAACTTTATAGAATACTTGTGCCAAGTTTGGTGATTTTTGGTTATTTGCTCGAGATAATGCATCTATATAAACAAATTAACATACTGATTCTTTTGTAAATAAAATTTAAGATTAATTCTTGTTGATACCCAGTTTAACACAGATTTGTTTGTGGGCTTAAAGTTCATCTGATAATCTCATAATTTTTATATTTGTAGATGGTTATCGATAAAATTAAGTAATCAAATTATACTGAATCAATATAAATTTACCAACCATTCAGCCATACCCAATTAAACCTATCGAATTAACTAAACCACTAAACCACTTAGCTAAAACCATTAGATTAAAAATCAACCAATCACCAACCGCTTCGTAAACCAAAACTAAATGTATCGAAACAACCAAAATCACAACTACTTACCAAAACCAATCAACTTTATTAAATCAACCAATCACTAACTTTATTTAAACCGTTAAGCTTATTAATCAACACAAACCTACCAACCGCTCAACAAAACCATTTAAACTACCGAATCAACCGAATATCAAACTTCTCGGCCATAACAATATACCGATTTCCATTAAAAACATATAAAATTTTCACTTGTTACATATAAAACTTTTTATTTTACTATGAAAATTAAAAATCGGGCTTCAAGGTGCACACAGACCCCCTCCCGTCCACCTATAGCCAAATTTTCAGAGCTCTACATGCTCTAGTTTTGGCTGGGCATCGCACACACATACACATTTGCTTTTATATATATAGATTATGCCGAGATTTGAACAACTGACCTTTTATAGAGTTGAAGTTTAGAGCCAAAAGCTGAGCCAATTATGCTAGATTTTTTTTAAACTCCATACTTTATTAAAATAGAAATTTAAGGGAAAGTAAGAGGGGAGGGTGGAATACAGGTGATTCAGCCAAGGGTAAAAAGGACTGGGGTTTTGGGCCACTAGAGATCTAGCACCTCCAACCATTGCTGATTGGTGATCACCATTGCTAGCCACAGTTCTAGCATCAGTGGGCTTACAGGCCATTCAATTCTCAGTTAATTAGTAGCTTCATTGCATGCAATGAGCAATCCAGCAGGGAAAGCCAAACATGTGGCTTTATAACACCCGGGGATTATGTGTGAGAATTTTGAGATCTGACAGAGCTGATCAGAGATAATCTGAATGGTCTTCAATACCAAACCTCTGTGATGGGGGCGCTCATTGCTCAAAACCTTGGTGACAAGCACACAGTGAATTACCCATACACAATAATGGTAAATGAAGGCTCATAGTTGGATTGGAGCCATTCTCAGGGTTTTTGTAAAGAAAAGGTCCTGCAATGGATGTATACCTGGTGGCAAATGTTCACCTGATAGGATGTAATGCATCGTGGACCAGTATTTTTTGAACATGGCACATTCATAATAATGGTGTATTATGTCTGCTTCCAGTTCAGCATATATAGGATATTCTTTGTGCTGGTAATCTGGCCCACTGTGCTTGCCAATTTGAATACCTGATTTAGGATCTGCCAGGTTACCAAATGCTGTTTGGCCATAACCAAGTGGGAGTTCAGGCCCAAAATCAACTCCTTCATCAGGTAGTTGGTGTCATGGCCTTTGGTAGTCCAGTCATTTAGGATTTGTGGATGGGTGGGCAGATTGTGCCCCAGTTTTGGGAGCAGATCCCCATATTCTATCAGCATCAATTTGTACCTTATTCTGATTGACTTGGTTGCATATTTGTCAGCTATTCAGTTACGCTCCTCCCAGCTTGTTGCGGAAATCATTGCAGAATTATGTGCTTTGACATCCCTCTGAATTTGGTCAGCCTCTCAGTCTGATCACTTAAATGACCACCTGCCCTGGCGCACAACCTGATTGGATAGTCACCAATAGTGTGGGGCACCTTTTTGGGAGGTTATCCTTGGGTGGTTCACCATCCATTCATGTATCAATTGGGGGGAGACTGGCTCTTGGAGGCCTTGGGCTCTTGCCCAGTTCATGCCCCATGCTAGGGTTGGGCAGCGCATGTGCATCTGTGTTAGCTTCAGAAATGACTTTCCCCATATGCGCTGGGCATGAGATTTGAAGTCCAGGAGGCCCATGCCTCCTTCATTCTTTGGTTTTGACAGGGCTTCCAGTGGTATCAGTGCCACCTTTGCTTGAACCACAGGAAAGTTTTGGAGCATTGACCTGATTTTCTTCTCTAAGTTTGGGCTCATTGGCAGCACGTGAGCAACATACCACAACTTTGAGAAGATGAAGACATTTATCACCTGTACTTTCTCCTTGAGGCATAGTCTGGCACTTTTCCAGCATGCCATTCAGATTGATAAGCTTGACAATACTTCTTGTTTGGTCTCCAGTACTGCTGGTCCCTTGTCATTGAAGAGTATCCCAAGGTATCAGACTGTCTGGGAGCTCATAATCAGCGTTGTATCAGTTGGTGGGCTGAAGCTTGGGTTGCTGATCCTTATCACTGAGGTTTTTGCCAAATTGATTTTTGCGTTTGATGTGAGCTGATAGAGGTTTAATAGTTCCTTGGAACCCTGGAGGTCAGTTGAGGAGCTTATTCCTACTACTGTATCATCTGCAAATGCTAGCATCTTCAGTGGCATTTGGTTAGGGTGGACTAAACCCCTGGAGCTTCACGTCCGCTGCTGCCAGTAGAATGTTGGCTGCAAAGTTGAAGAGTATTGGTGACATAGGGTTGCCTTGGCAGAGACCTTGCCTGACAGGGATTTTGTTGGTTGCACCATCTGTGACCATAACCTTTGTTACCAGGCCTGAGTACAGCATCGTTATCCATGCTTCAAAATGTGTCAGGGATGCTGACTGCCTTTAGTGCCTCATGTAGGAATGACCATGCTACTTGGTCATACACCTTTTCCATGTTGAGGAACATAAGGTATCCTTGTTCAATGCCCCTCATATCCTGGAGTATGCTCTGGACTGAACCAATGCTGTCCCATATACTACAGCCTTTGATGAAGCCATGCTGGGCACTATGGAGTGTGCGCGGTGCTGTTGCCATCAGACAGTTAGATAGGATGCATGTGAGCAGTTTATAATTGGCGTTCAATAGTGCAATTGGGCACCAGTTCTGAAGTTGGCATCTGAGGCCTTTTTTGTACAGAAGTACAATTTGGGTCTCATGGCCTCCCAGAATTTGTTTGCCATTGTGCAAACAGTGGTTAAAGAGGGCTTTGAGCTCTGGCATAATGCAGTCTCAGAATATGCTGTATATTTCTGCACACATATTGTTGGGGGCTGGTGCTTTCATTCTTAGAGACTCCTTTAGCGCCCTCTTAACTTCATTAATAGAGATTTTGGTGGATAGCTTGGCAACATCTTCCAGCGTACAGCCACCCAGTGCCAGCTTGGCCAGGTCAATAAGGGTTTTTGTCACCAATTTGCTCATTTCTCTTTGTCAGAAGAGATCACCATAAAAAAGTTTGACCTTGCACTTGATCGTTTTGGGGTCTGATGATACTTCCCCTTCTGCTGTCTCCACTTCCCATACCCTAGCCTTAGTTCAGATTTCCTTGAGGTGTTTCAGGCCCTCTTTGGTCATTGTCCCCACTAGGCTCTGATATCAGTAAGTTGCATTGGTCCATCTCTCTGAGTCTTGCTTCATCATTATGGCCCAATACTTTTTGTGTGTTGTTCAGTACTTGCTCCACCAGTCTTCACTGTCCCAGTGGGTGAGCCTCAGCCTTTCTAATTTAGACTTCAGTTGCTTCACAGTGGCTGTCCACTTGTAGGAGGTCACTTTTTCAAACTTCATACTATCATGTTTCATTTTTGCTTTGATTTGGGTCCACCATTCTAGCAGGTCCAACTCTGGGCAGTTGTCCAGATGCGCTACCAGTCAATCCAGTCCTGCATCAACCATTTGGTGCCAATCCCCATTCCTCAGCATGGCTGGTGCCAGTTGCCACTTGTGGTTCCTCGGAGGTTCATCAAGGTTGATCTCCACCCAGATGACCATGTGGTCACTTTTGGCATTTATGCTAACCTCGCTGTTGGATGTCATTGGCCTGAGGTCCAATGATATGAGGATGTAATCTAAACGTGATCCTGACAGTGGGGATCTGGTGGCATCATGGCACATCCCCAATTTGACTAGGTAATTGAGCATCGCGTCAGATTTACTGTTGGGACATTCTCTCATCAGGTATATATCCTGGCTCACATTCATCCAACAGTCCAGGTCACCTGCTATTAAGGTCATCACTTCAAATGGTACTTCCACTAAGAAATCCCAAAAACTACAGTTTTTTGTGGAGCTTCAGTGGGGCATAGACTGCTACTGCTCATATGCTCCTTGTCATGGTTGGATGACTTAATAGTGGGAACTGATGCTAAAGATAAGGCTGGGCGACAGGAGGCCCAGAAGGTGAAACTTCAGGCTCTTTCTGACCTGAAACACAACTTAGATCAACGCTGGGTGCAAGTAAAACATGCCCAGGTTGATACTAATGGGATGCAAAACGCCCAGCCTTTTATCTCAGCCCAGGCACTAAAACAAATGATTTACATTACAAATGAAGATGATTTTGATTCAGTTAATTGGAGAGCAAGGTTTTGAATCCTGTTCAAGTTAAGAAATTTTAAGTTTGGGTAAAATACAGCTCAATCAATTAATTGAGTGAAGGCACTTTTGGTATTTTATGAAAATGGATGGAAGCATCTGTTTACTGGAGCATCAAGGCTTGGGCGCACTTCCACAGAACCTGAATTCCCTGACCCACTTTAAATATGTTTTTGTGACCAACATTCCTTGTTGGTCAACTTTCTTAAATAAATTTACCCGTTATTTTACATTTTTACTAATGGTTCCTTGGGCAAACTTGGTGGTGGACCTCTTCGGGAGGTCTCCAACTATGTAGGCCACTACCTCTTATCACAATTTACCCAAATCCCAGGTGCTCCCTTGGGCCACCCAGGTCCCCTCAGATCGAGGCACCCAAGTCTACTAGCACCCAGTTACACTTGATTATGGACTCCCCTCTGGGGTCCACTCAAGCTGTGATGTTTCTTATTTACCTGGTACTATATGTTGCACTTTACACCCTTGCCTAGGGTACCTTTTGCACAGGCACCGTCTATTTTCTTGTCCATTGCGACTATCGCCATATGGTCCATCCATAGAGCTTGGTAGCCTATCTGGAAGGACCACTGGTGGTTTTTTGCATCACGGTTTGAGCTTGACACCATTTCCTTTTGGTTACCAGCTTGTGTTTCTGAAATAAAAATTAGGTCAATATTATTATTAGTTTTTAAATGGTGCATTTTCCTCCTCCTCATTTGTATGCTCACCATCCCCCGAGCATTTGTAGTTGCAATCCTCATTTCTGGCTGCCTGACCCATGGGTATGAGGTTTAGCGTTGTCTGGGTTGTGGATTGAGTCCCATACTGAGGTCTGGTTGGTCGATGGTGGTGGTGTCAATGGTTGGCGGGGTGCAATATTTGGTTTTTGGGGTCTTTTGGTTGGGACTGGGATTATATTCCCAGGCATCCTGTGTACTGTTAATTTGGTCACCATCCCCATCTCCCTGTCAATGGTTAATGGGGATAGTTTTATGATTGGGTCTGGGTGCCCCTTGCTCCCTGCTAGCAGACTGGCAGATTCTCTCTCATTATCAGCTGGATTTGCACCCCTTCATTCAATTTACTGGCAGAACTCAATTTTTTAGTTGGTGATTGCCTGGCCAATTTTGTCAATTTTGTCACTCCTGCTAATTTTTCATCAGTTGCCTCAGGTTTATTTACTGATGACTTCTGATTCAATTTTGTATGCTTTGGTTGGACATTTCTCTGTTGGTCCATGGTCAGTTCCCTCATCCATTGCATAAGATTCAAGGTTCATATTTGTAAATGGTTTGTTGTCTGCTTTGTGTCACTTTGCCATTTCCTGTTCCCACGCTACCTCTATGTGCCAGGTCCAATTCTTGTCACTGGCGTTTCATATCTGCCACCTCCATTAAGTTTCATGGGTGTCAAGAGAGTGTCTGTAACTCTCTCATTCCCATCAAGGTGATATGGGATGCAAAACCACGCTGGGGAACTAGCTGTTAAAATGGTTAGGAAGGCACCTCAAGCGGTGCAGTGCAAAGGGTACAGGCAAGTGTAAAGAGCAACATAAAATACCAGGTAAGTAAGGGTATCACCGCTTGAGTGGACCCCAGAGGGGCGTCCATAATCAAGTGTGGCTGGACGTCAGGGCTTTGGGTGCCTCAATCTGGAGGGGACCTGGGCGGCCCACAGGTGCCCCAGGTATTTTGGTAAATTGTGAGATAAGGTAGTGGCCCACATGGTTGGAGACCTCCCTGAAAAAGGGCCACCACCAAAATTTGCCAAGGAACCATTGAAAAAAAAAGTAAAATAACAGGGGGTTTTTTTTAAAGAAAGTCGATCAACAAGGAATGTTGGTCACAAAAACATATTTAAAAATGGACTGGGGAAATTTAGGTTCTGCAGAAATGGCCCCAAACCTTTACACTCCAATAAACAGATGCTTTTGTCTGTTTTGGTAAAATACACCAAAAATGCCTTTACTCAAGTAATCGATTGAAGCCTTATTTACCTGAAGTCAAAATTTCATAGCTGGAGTGGGCTTGGGCCCTTTCTCAAAACCAAAAATTTCCCCCTTTCCCTTTTTAAAATTTTTTAAAATTTTTGTTGAGGCTTTCCAAATAAAAGGCCCC
>JAKSZP010005054.1:0-10650 GCA_022478985.1 Massospora cicadina
AAGGATACTTGAAGGAATTCTGCAAAAAAGCCCAGGCTTTGCCATTAGTTGATGAAGTTTAAACGTCATTTCTCTGTTTGACCTTGGACATATCAATGCGAA
Organism: Massospora cicadina; assembly: GCA_022478985.1. Classification (NCBI taxonomy): domain Eukaryota; kingdom Fungi; phylum Entomophthoromycota; class Entomophthoromycetes; order Entomophthorales; family Entomophthoraceae; genus Massospora; species Massospora cicadina. The sequence continues at coordinate 103 of JAKSZP010005054.1, forward strand.
ACTCCCCAATTTGGTGGTCGCCTCTTTCCAAATTTGATCATCTTGTCAAAACCCTTTGGGGTAGTTTCTCCGCCCCAACCCAGAAGGGGCCAGGTAATTTGGCAATCATCAGATCAAATCATATAAATATGGAAGCCAAAAAGTCACGCGCGCCTTTGGAAATGAAGGAATCTTATCCTTCTAATCCTTCTACTTCTTCTAGATTTGGAACTGTACAGGGGTCTAGCCCCAAGAATGAAGTAAAGGTTTCAGATGATTCTGCCACAATGATGTCACCCATGGTCATCCCTATAAATATTGCGTCCTCAACTAGTAATATTTCCTTGAATCGTTAGATGCTTCCCACTGATTTCCTCATCTTGGTAGAAATCGGGAACATTGGAGGGTCTGAACCCAAATTTAGCAAAAAAAGAATTCCGTTATCATTTTTTCTCCCCAACACATTTCTGAGGTGCATGCTGAGGCATCAGCTCTAGGATTGGGGGTGATGGCCTTGGATAGCGATGCACACTGAACCCTCAGAGTGAGTGTGGATTCATTAGAACCAGAAAACGCGTTTTATAATGTGAATGATTTATCCCAAACTAAACCGTTTATTTGCTCATATGGGCTGAATGAGGACCCTATTTCTGTATATCAGATTACTCCTGAGAACCCTCGTTTGACCCCTACCATGATTAGGGGTTCTCAGGAAGTTGAAAAGGAACTTCATCATAATTATAAAGATGTATATGCACCTGCAGAAGGTGTGGTGGTTAGGGCCTCAGTAGTAAAGTGGCTCACTATCCCTCCCCTTCTATGATTCCAAAACATACCCTGATGGCTTGTTCAAGTCAGATGAAGAATTTTCTGGTGAGTTGATAGCTATCAAAAGTTGAATAAATCCCATTCTGGATACTTCTTGTTGACTGCTACCCTTACATCCTCTTATGGAAAGTTCAGCATAACTATTTTGGTGGATACTGGTGCCTAAATAATTTTATTGACAAAAACCTTGCTGACTACCTTGAGTTGAGTTACTCACCATGTGGCATGTGTTAGAGGTGGGCATCTCAAGGTATCCCCACACTGAACATCATGGAGTCAGTCGATTTCCAGGTAGGTTCTATCTATTGTCTGACCAGTTTCCAAGCTATCACTGTGAAACATCTTTTTTTGTTTCCCATCATTTGGGTGTTGAGTGGCAGAAGTTTGACGTCAGAACAAATTTGAAAGAAAACATTTAATCCTTGTCTTTGACAAATGGTCACCAGTTGATTGTTCCTTTGTCTGTGAATAACGCCCAAGGCAAATTACCCCATTGGCCCAATGTTTACAGTATATATCTTGCCCCTTTGCTGAAGCCCACTGTGGGACTTTTCTTACCTTCCTGTTTGGAGGAGTTGGCATCTTCTTTTGATGCAGCTTCAGCTAGTACACTACCAGAACATTCCAAGTTTGATTGTGAATTTAAACTCACTGTGGATCTTTGCATATTTCTTCCCTCATATACCCATTGACTGTTTGGGAGGAAGAGGTTTTAGATGGTGTAAAGGAGCAGTTAGAAGCCAAAAGGTGCCATCTTTCAGCGTACTGCCTGTTTGCTCCCCACTGCTCTTGTGGAGAAGGCTGTTGGAACTTTACATCCATGTGTTGATTATGAAATTTAAACAAATGTGACTGTACCTGACCTCCATCCCATCCCTTTAGATTCTAGATTGCACATGCTATGTGGAAAAGGCAAAAGTTTTCCAAGCAAGCTGCTCTAAGGTATTCAATCAAATCTGGATAAAGAAGGGCCAGGAGTGCTATAACTTGCATTCCGTACCAGAAAAGGGATTTTCCAGTTCTGGGTTATGCCCTTTGGGCTTAAGAATGCCCCTGCCATCTTTCAACGCCGCATTGATGATGCGTTGGGAGACTTGTTGGGGTATGTGTGTTGCCTACATGGATGACATCCTGGTGTTTTCCCCCAATCAGGAGTCACATGCGGTACATCTTTGACAAGTGGTGGAGAGATTGAGAGCTGCTCGTCCTTACACTTGAGATTTTTAAATGCGAATTCTTCAAGTCCCAGGTTATTTTTGGGCAACGTCGTTTTTGACTAGGGCCATATGATAACTCCAGACAAGGAGAAGGCTATTCGTGATTGGCCTACCTCCACCTCTGTCAAGGAACTGAGGAGCTTTTTGGGGATGTGTACGTTCCTCAAGAAGTTCACACCCAATCTCTCTGAGGTGGCAGCTCCCTTATATAGGCTGGCGGTGCCAAGGTGCTTCAGTGGTCCCCCATTTTGGAGGATGCTTTCCAAGCGGTGAAGTGCACCTTGTTATCCACATCCATCCTTCGCCATTTTGACCCTGCAAAGGAATTCATTGTGTCCTTAGATGCTTCCAACTTTGCCATTGCGGTGGCCCTGTTACAAGTGGGTGAAGATGGGTCTGAGCATCCAGTGGGATATTTTTAGGAAAATGTCTCTGCATGAGTTAAATTACGCAGTATATGACAAGGAGTTATTAGCAGTGGTTTAGCTGATTTATTGGCGTCATCACTTACATGGCTCCTCCCAACCATTCTGGGTTTGCACAGACCATCGAGCCTTGTTGTACTACTGTGCTCCACATGTTCTAACACCACGTCAGACCCATTGGCATGAGACCCTTGCCCTATTTACATTTTCCTATGAGTTCACCAAGGGCAAGGAGAATGGTTTGGCGGATGCTTTGAGCTGCAACCCTGCTTTGGCTCCCAATCCAAAGGAGGTAGAGATTCATAACACCCAGTTGATGATTCCACCAAGTATGATTCTGCCTCAACTTTCTAAGTCCATGGTACATACGCCAGCGCTCATGCCTCTGGAAAATGCAGCAGAATATAGTATGTTTAGGAAGGTAGTTCTTTCTCAGCCGTTATCAGCCAAATATGCTGTTGTTCTCGCTAAGAGCGCCCTGAATCAGGAGGACTTATCCAGGGGTTATCACATGAAGGATGAGATGGTGTGGTTTCAGGGGCGCCTATGGGTTCCTGATAGACCACTGCGCCTGTAGATCATCCAAGACCATCATGACGGAATTAATGTTGGTCATCATGGGAAAGCAAAGACCTTGGAGTTGATACGACGCACTTACAATTGGAAGGGCTTGCCTGTTCAGGTAGGGCGGTACTGTAAAGAGTGCCTGATCTGCAATCAAATGAAACCCAATCGGCAACCTTTAGCAGGGTTGCTGGTACCAATCCAAAAGGCTGAAGGGCCCTGGACTTCCCTATCAGTGTATTTCATTGTGGAGTTACCCGTTTCAGATGGGTATGATGCAATCATGGTGGTGGTGGACCGTTTTACAAAGTTTGCCCACTTTATCACTTGCTGAACAACTATAACTGCTGCTGAAATTACCAGGCTCTTAATCGCCCATGTATTTGCGCTTCATGGGGTTCCTCAAGAAATCATTAGTGACTGGGGACCCCAGTTTACCTCCATCTTTTGGGAAGAGTTGTGTAAAAATCTTCAGATTTGCCTCTGCCATTCAACTGCTTATCACCCCCAATCAGATGAGCATACTGAGCGAGTGAACCAGTGCTTGGAACAATTTCTGCGTTGTTACACCACCACAGACCATTCAGAATGGGTTCCTCACCTTCCCATGGCCCAGTTTAGCTACAATAACACTTTGCATTCATCAATCAGTTGTTCATCTTTTTTGCTAACCATGGCTTTAACCCTGCTTTTAACATGAAGCCCAGCTGTGGTTCCAAAGTGGGAGTGGTGCTGGACTTTGCTAAGACTCTTAAGAAGGTCCATCAGGGGGTTTCCACAAGTTTGGAGGCGGCTATGCTGGTTTATAAAGAGAATGCCAATGGAAAGCGCCAAGTGGGTCCAGCATACAAGGAAGGGGATCTCGTGATGCTTAATGCTCGCAAAATCCCTATCAAGCAACCATGCAAAAATCTGGGTCCAAAGAGGATTGGTCCTTACCGTGTAGTTAGAAAGGTGGGACATGCTTGATACCAGTTAAATCTTCCCTCCCCTTTTAGATCTTCTCCATCTTTCATGAAAGCAAGTTGACATTGTTTGAGGGCCCTCCTCCTGTGACTCCTGAGGCTTATCTTATGGATGGAGCACTGGAATGGGAAGTGGAGGAAATAGTAGCCTCCCGCTGGGTTAAGTGACGCCTTGAGTACCTGGTATCCTGGAAAGGGTTTGACGCAGCAGAAAAATGTTGGGTGCCAGCACGGGATTGTGTACATGCCCAAGACCTGATCAAATCATATCATAATTGTTTCCCTGAGGCTGCAGAATCTCAGCCTAAGCTGGCCGTTGCTGCCTTTGAAGTTGCCACCAGCACATAAGAACTTCTCCTTAGCAAACGCTCCTGGAGGGGGGGTGGAGCCCAAGAAGGAGAGGGTAATGTCATGGTTGGATGACATGTAAGTAGGAACTGATGCTAGAGTTAAGGCTGGGTAACAGGAGGCCCAGAAGGTTAAACCTCAGGTTCTTTCAGACCTGAAACACACCTTAGATCAACGCTGGGTGCAAGCCAAGCACGCCCAGGTTGATACTAATGGGGTGCAAAATGCCCAGCCTCTTATCTCAGCTTAAGCACTGAAACAAATGATTTATATTTTAAATGAATATGGTTCAATTCAGTTAATTGGAGAACAGGGGTTCTAGTCCCATTCAGGTATGAAATTCTGAGTTCTGGTAAAATATGGCTTCAATCAATTTCTCAAGTGAAGGCACTTTTGGTGTATTTTATGAAAATGGATGGAACTTTTCTTTCTCGTTGCAAACACTTTTGCAACCTATTCAATTCAAGACTAAATCTAGTTTGATAATCTCACAGAGGAGATTAGTCTGCGCCCATGTCAGGGAGCAGTTGGGCAAGCAAGGTAAGAGGAGCAGGCGGAAGGCCTGCGGCCTCCAATGTTCAAAAACGCCTCGGAGAATCTGGCAGAATAGACAAAAATCTCAAAAAACTGGTGGTCACAATTTCCCTGGAGATACTCATGTGGCAAGAATGATGCAACCAGTACATCAACACGCTGCACTCCCAACCACTCTTGTTGGTGGAATATGGAGTCCGTGTGTATCTGGACATCCAAAAAACGGCCTTATGGGAAAAATCTTGGGAAGATGTACACAAAATTTTCTCGACCGCGGTGTACATTGCACCTCACTCCATGTCGCATGGTTGGCTGGACCTAGGTTTCAAAAGCAAAATAGCAGCAGACGAGGCAGCAGTGGTGCGCATAGTGGTTGACCTCCCTGAAGGGCAACGGGTCATCGAAACCAAACGCACCAGATGGACAAAATCAAACCAAATTTTCCTCACGTTTGACTTTTTGCCTACTAAGGTAAAACGTGACATTTTGGAGCAACACCTGAAGATGGTCTCGCCATATATGGCAAAATACAATCTTTCAAAATGCAACGCTTCACGCTGATGCCACACCTGTGCACCGGCAAAGCCATTGCAGTTCTGACCCCAACTGAGGAGATTGCGAAGGACCTAACCCAGATCCCGCACTCCACTTTTATTGATATTGCAGGGCATACCACCCACCCATTCCAGGTAACTGTGGACAGCGCGCCCCCCATTTGCACCCACTGTGACACGTTCAGCCATAAGGCACACGCATGCCCCATCAAGGAGGGCATCACATTCCAAGAGCACCCCTCAGCGGCCATGGCCAGTGGAGAGGCGCACTACGAACCAACTGCAAGCACCAAGGAGGCTTTCCCGTGGGGAGCACAAGGCTGCTACCTATTGGTAAAGCCCATCTCCCCGCAGGAGCGGAAGAAGGCCAAGCAGGCCCATAGGGCTGCAGCCAAGGCCACCACCGCCATCCCACACTCACAACGCCAGGAGGACATGGAGACCTTCGCGGTGGAAGCAACTCAGGAATCCATCATCCAATCAGATTGGGAAGCCCATGCTGAGCGGGCCACTCAATCTGAGGATCTGATGGGAGATTTGATCTCACCCAATCGCTGCACCCAAGCTCTGGTCAAAACTGACTTAGGACCTATCCCAACTGAAAAAAAATTTTTGACCCGCTTGATGGTGCATTGAACTCATCCGCACTGCAAAAAATTTGTCCAACGTCAGGAAAACAAAAAGTAAAGGCCAAAGCCAACGCGACTCTTTCCGCAAAAATTAACAAAAACCCCAATAGTGTTGCTGCTAACACCCACACTGCTGTGAAAGCCCGTGGGGACCTTGAAGAGGCTGGTGGGCCCAGGGGCCCACCCCCTCGCACCTAAGGTGCAATGGGGGAAACCTTCACTTTAGGGACGTTGAATATCGCTGGACTCAAGGCCTCCCCATCCCAGGCTAGGAAACAGAGATTTTTACAACACAATTTACCCATGGATATCCTGGCCATCCAGGAGTCCCACTGTCCATGAGGTTCCAAGGAAGCTTGGAAAACAATGCTCCTCCCATCCCTATCCTTTTGGTCAAAGCACTGTGGGGTGCTAATTCAGAAAAATAATTTTTTCAAATTCACATCCTCAGAAACATTCCTAAATGGCCAAGTGCTCATTGTCACCTTCTCGTGGGCTGATGTTATGCATGCAATCATCAATATCTATGCCCCAAACGGTGCACATGAGCGTCAGGAATTTTTCTTGTCAGTCAAATCCCTCCTGCTACCCCCTGATTCTTTCCTAGTTGGTGACATGAACTGTTGGCTAATCTCACCAATGGACTGGTGGCCTCCCTCACCCCACGCCCCACAGGGTCATGTAGAACTACGCGTTCTAAAAGCCACCCTTGGGTTAATGGATGCGCTGCCGTGACATGCCCCACTGCTCAAAAACATGACGTGTCCCCACGTCCACAACGGCCAATTAAGGTCCATGACCCGCATTGACCTTATTCTAACGCTGGCAAAATTCCAACCCCACATCTCCCACTTCAAAACAACGAAAATGGAAAACTCTGACCACTGACTGGTCTCAATAACCTACCACTTACCCGTCACAGTTGCAAAGACCCCACATTGGTGCAAAATCCACCCCCCGAGCTCGCGTCGCCAGGATTTTCCACGTGGGTGGAAGAGGCAACTTTTGAAAAATTGTTTGTTGCACCATTTTGTGCGGACCCCATTTCCACATGGGCAACTTTCAAAGAGAACACCATCCGCCACTATCGCCATCTCTCCCCCAGATGCTCACGAGACACATCAGCGGTTATCTCGCGCGCTCTGGCGGAATTGGCCCACTTGGAGTCCAACATTCCAGCCACAGTATACAGCCCTGCATGGGGCCAGAAGTGGGCGGAGACAGCCACCCACCTCAACGCACTTGAAAGGTAACACAAACATTGGGTTTGTGTCCAATACAGGGCCACACGCATCACTAAAGGTGACAAGTGCACCACATACTTCTTTAAAAAAAATTTCACACCACGCCAGAATGTGGCTTGCACACAGGTGCGAAGATCGGATAATTCCATTGTGGACACACCGGCCAAAGTGGCAATCAAAACGCAAAAATACTACTCTGAGTTATACTGAGCTGAACCAATTCAGCTGGCCAAAATGGCAGAATTTCTCGACTGAGCTCATATCTGCACCATTTTCTGATACCCAGAAATAATGAATTTAATTACTCTGAATAGTTTATGGACAGCCATTCGCGGTGCACCAAACTGAAAATGCCCAGGCCCAGATGGCATTCCATATGAGTTCTACAAAAAATATTTCAATATATATCCCCATTGCTGCTAGCCTCACTTAACCAAAGCCTACTGGAAACGCGCCTCCTACCAGGAGGACATGAGGCCTTTACTGTCACACTCTTCAAAAAAGGGGATAAGCTTGACTTAGCTAACTGGCGCCCCATTTCTCTAACAAACACAGACACAAAAAACTCTAACAAAAATCATGGCTAACCGTTTAAAGACTGTCGCATCTGCCACCATCTCCCCAGAACAATTCGGTTTCATCCCCAGAAGGTCAATTTGGGATAACGTGCACTCTGTGGCTAATGCATGTCAGTCCACAGCCTCTGGGGCACTGGTATTCTTGGACCAACAAAAGGCCTATGATAGAGTAAACTGGGAATACCTAAGGGCCTGCCTCCATCAATTCCGCCTACCCCCCGCTTCATAAACTGGGTAATGCTGCTCACGGAATCTGCGACAATGGCAGTGCATGGCCCAGGCTTCCTAATGGAAGTAGTCCACCCTCAAAGGGTCTTGCGACAAGGGGACCCCCTCAGCCCAATCTTATACAACTTCAGCCTTGACCCACTACTGCGAAATGTGAATGCTCAACTCACTGGGGTCCATGTGCCAGGCCAAACCCCAGTCAAGATGATGGCATTTGCAGATGATTGCGTGGTGGGGGTGTCTAATAACAAAGATGCACACGCGCTTGAAGCCCTCATCCAGGAATATTCCCAGGTAAGCAGCGCAGCACTGAACGCCTCCAAAACTGAAATCATCCTCCTTGGTCAGTTTCAGAACTGCTGGTCCCCAGCAATTAGTTCCCAACCTGGCCCATATGCTCGCCCATGTCCACGCCTTACTAACTCAACACACACCGCTCCACTGGTGCTCCCCTTCATGCCACGTCCTACCATAGGACTGGTGCACCATCTGGGCGTGTGGATGGAGGCAGGCGGATATGCGTCAGCAGTAATGGAGTGCCATATACTGGACAACGTGACGAAGCGAATCGCCTCTCTCAGAACCCACCCTACTACCCTCACTGACAGGGTTGTTCTTGCCAACTCTATGCTCCTATCCAAAGTCTGGTTCAGAGCCCACGCCATCCCTTTCTCCCCAAGCTTCTTCAAATCCCTGTATGCTTTGCTGCAAGGATGGCTTTGGTCAGGCCGCCCCCACCAGTATGGCTAGAGGTCATTTTTGGCCCTCATCATCAAGGTGGCATGGGCCTGCTTGACTTCAAAGCCCATGCTGCCAAGATCCTGGGCACCTGGATTGCGGCCGTCACCACTCCTACACTCCCATCCCAACACTGGTCACGCGCGGCCCGCTCCAACTTCTCCCAAGCCTTGGGCCTCAACAATACATCAAACCCCACTCCCTGATGATATACCTCGCATCACACACATTGGCCACAGGTCCTCATGGGACTAAAACCCACTACAAACGAATCCTACTCTCCATGTGAAGCGCAGAGTGGAGAATTTATATTAGCAGACATACAACCCGAAGAGGCCGCCCCTCTCCTCAGTTCACACAAGAGGTATAGGGGCTACCCATCCATGATGGCGTGATCCCCATTCGGCCCCATGTCCTATCCAGGGTGGACTACCTGGACATGATGGACATCCCTTATTCCACTGAGACCCAAAAGACTATCTGGAAATAAGCACACCATCCTCTGTTGCAGCCTCAAGTCCGCTCCCATGTGTGGCGCTGCCTGAGGCAGGTGTATCGTACAGCTGAGCGCTCTAACGCTTTACTCTCATCCTGTGTCATGTGTGGCCAGTATGGAACGCTGTTCCACCGCCTGGAGAAGTGCCCCACCTCTCAAGTGATATGGCGCGAAGTTCAACGTCTGCTGGGCCAGGATCAAACGCATCCCTTCAGTCTGTCAAGAGATATGTTTGCTTCATCAATGGCCTCCCCCCTTCCACCCTCCCTCCATGCTCTGGTGGTTGCAATCGCCATGTGGACTATCCACACGATTGTCTTGGATGCCATCGCTGGCTCCATCCCCACCCTCCCAGAAGCTGTCCACAGATTCTGGTCTCATTTGGTGGACCACTTTCAAGCGTGGATGTTTGGTTACCTCCCACTGCGTCGCTGACAGCTGGTCTCCTCCTGGTTCCCAGTCTGGTTCATCAAATCAGACCCCTTCCTCCACACGTGCTCAATAGTGGCTACGGCCCCTTCACACGTTCCCTCCCCCTCTCCATAAGTGGCATTCCCGCTGGCAACAAGAGATAGCATCGCTTCTCTGGGGTGCCTCCCCTGGTACTAAGTTTGTCTTTCCTGAGTCATAATCGGAAGTGTCCATCCCATGGTCAGCCTTCCCCGCAATAAATTTAAAATTTAAATTTAATTTATGAAAACGGATGGAAGCATCTGTTTATTGGAGCGTCAAGGCTTGGGCACACTTCCGCAGAACCTGAATTTCCCTGACCCACTTTAAATATGTTTTTTGCTACCAACATTACTTGTTGATTGACTTTCTTCAAATAAAATACCCGTTATTTTATGTTTATTTATGGTTCCTTGGGCTAACTTGGTGGCAGACCTCTTTGGGGAGGTCTCCAACTATGTGGGCCACTACCTTTTATCACAATTTACAAAAATCCCAGGTGCTCCCTTGGGCCGCCCAGGTCCCCTCCAGATCGAGGCACCCAAGCTCCCTAACACCAAGTTACACTTGATTATGGACTCCCCTCTGGGGTCCACTCAAGCTGTTATGTTCCTAACTTACCTGTCTTATATGTTGCGTTCTACACCCTTGCCTGGGGTACCTTTTGCACTGACCCCCGTTTGAGGTGTCTTATTACCCTTTTTCTTAACGGCTAGTTCCCTAGCAATGTGGGTTTGCATCCCACATCACCTTGCTGGGAACGAGAGAGTT
>JAKSZP010005055.1:0-10595 GCA_022478985.1 Massospora cicadina
ACCAAGAATCTGCCAAGGTCTTTTCGCCGTGAGTACTCATATTGTTGATAAACACAATACTATTTAATGATTGGGCAGGAGATTGGCCAATCATGGTAGCAGATTCAGGAGCACTAATACCTCCAACATTCTTTTCCTTAAGTCAAAAAGGAGAATGTCTGACACACACATGCTCAGTTTACAACAATAGGTGTTGTGGAACTTCAATATTTTAAGGAACTTTACAATGACCAGTGTTAATAACCCATAAATATCTAAGTTTATTTTTATCTAGCCCATTTGTATCTGAGTAGATAACTCAAATGTTTAGGGTCTTAGAGCTATATACTATTTAATCAAGTAAATATTAATAAATAAGGAAGATCTGAGGAAAAAAAGAAAAAAAACCATCTAGTACTAAAAAAAAGATCTGAGGATTTAGAAATCTAAAGATTTTATTAAGTGGGTGAAATCTTATATAGTGAAATTATGGAACTTTTTACCCTTGATTTTAGAGAGTTGGAAAGTTGTTGGATTTTAAGAATAGATAATTCTGATCTTTCTTTACATTGCAATCATTGATTGCAACTGATTTAATTCAAGACAGTTAAAGTTTGATAATCTTCATGGGGAGATGAGTACACGTCCAATGCTGGATAAGGGTTGGGCAAGCATGATGAAAGACACAGGGGTGATGTTTGCACCTGTTGGACAACTGTTATTTTGACTTAGGTTAAAGAATATTTTGGAGAAGAATAGTCCCAATTTAATAAATATGATCAGCCAATTACATGTCCAATCTCATAATAATATTGCTTCAAACAAAGTAACAGCAATATTGGCCTAAAGACCCACACCAATACTTGGTGGAACTCTGCAAATTGGGGTAACACTTTTCCAAATATCAAATGGGCTATTAACTCAAGATCAGGCAGTCAGATTGCTCTGACCATGCAGCATATTCCAGATATCCATCAAATGGTTCTCCCCCAGCCATGTATAGTTTCATTCCAACACCTAAGTGGGGACCACCCTCTTTTATAGGTGCGGCAAGGTCCCCCAAGGTGTGATTATTTTATCAAACTATGATTGGTTGAAATATATCAAATTGTAACCACATGGTTACATTCTGCTTATAAATAATTTACAATAAGTCATCTTGCCAAAGTAAATCAACTTTTCTGAGCTCTGATAGGACAAATTTCTATATTTTCTAATTTGGATATTACTAAGCTATTCTGAATGTTAACATTGAATCCCTTTGACCCTTGATATTTGATATAGTTTAAATACTGAGCGCTAGTATTGAAAAACTCACTTTTTGCTTTTTTCCCAGCACTCAAATAAGAATTTTTTAAAATACCTAACTTTAATTTTATTTATAAATGAAATATTTTTAGTTTAAAAGTGTTTTTTGGGAATCTGGCTGGTATCAGAACCAGCAAGCCTAAAAATTACTGGATTCCCACAGCACCTCCCAAAGTTAGACAATGCCCTGGAGACACCATTGGCCCTGAAAAATAAAAAAACTTGCAGTGCATATTTTGCCAAATTTTTTTTGGAATGGCAGGCGTTGGGAATAATAAGATTTGGACAGGCCTGAGCAGGATTTGAACTCTAGCCACTCTGGAGAAAGCAGAGAATCCTAACTACTTTCTTTCTTTTTGACTCAATACCATTAATCAAATAATGATAAGAGGGGTTGGAGGAAATTATGTTCATCCTAGCCAGTACAGGTTTTGAACTTGTGTTATAAAACCTGCACTAGAGTGGAAGCAGAAATTATATTGGCAGGCTAACCACCCATAGAGAATCCTAACTACTGTACCATGAAGGATAATAAAATCCTAAATGGACAAAAGAAAACCTTACTTTCAGAAGAACCCACCAATCTTACTAACAGAGGCATCAAGTCAGCTAATGAAGAGCTTGCCAATTAAAGTCCATGGAATCGACCACTCTAGCTAAAGAAAGTCAGATTCAAAGAAAATCTACGTCACCTGCCACATCAGTAAAAAGATCACCTTAACCTAATAATTCCCAATAATCACACAATGTTTCTTTTAGTCAACCAGAATATCTCAGCAGCCTATAAATATCTCTAAACATTGATTAATAAAATTTAAATCTCCTAGTATTTTTACATATGTTTATTATGCCTATTTATACAAAAGACCTTGCCTGTTCAGAGTGAACAGAGTAGCCTCAATGACAAACTTCCATTGATAGATTGTCTTAGGAAACCTAGTCCCTTGAGATTCGCTGGACCCACATTTGACTCATAATCAAATAGCCTTCAAGGCCTTGACTATCAGAAGAGTATCTATAGCTCTTTAAATCCCAGCATGGTGGTGCTCAGTGCACAGGACCAACACTAGGGAAAAAATCGTCATTATTATAATAAAAATAGCCCAGAAGAGGGTGCTTGAGCTAAAAAGACTTAAGGCAAGTGTGTTGAGCACAGTAAGAGCAATAATAAATTGAGCAATCCTCAAAACTTGGCTGTGCCCCAGAGGGCAGTTTATAACCAAGTTTAGTACAGGGGTAGAGCACGGATGACCTGGTTTGGAGAGAAACTGGTAGGCCAGCAGTGTACCTGAGGCTGTAATTTTAAACAAAATAAATTGACTAACACAATGTGAGACCTCCTTGAAGAGGTCCGCACACAGGTTCACTCAAGTCAACATATGAAAAAACATAAAAGGACTAAGGAGTTTATTAGGAAAGATGACCAATGAGAAACTTTGGTCTCAAGCAAACATAATTAATCCAACTTGAGGAAATTATGGATTGGTGAAAGTGGTACCTAGCCTTGGTGCAACAATAGGTGCATGCTTCCATCCAAAAGAGTCAAATACTTTAAAACCAACCTCACCCAAGTGATTAATTGAAGTTACATCTGATCTAGCTTGCAATTTTATAAATCAAAAGGGTTTTGAACTCCTGTTCACTGATTAATTAGATTGTGCTATTGTCATTTAAAATATAGCTCGTCCACTTTAATGCAAGATTCAAAACAAGGGGCTGGGCGTTTTGCACCTCACTTGTACCAACCTGAGCATACTTAGATTGTTCTCAACGTTGGTCCAAGGTATGCTTAAGATCAAAGAAAGGGCCTGAAGTTTAGCCTTCTGGACCTCCTGCTACCCAGTCTTGTTCTTGATGTTGGTGCCTTCAATTAAGTCATGTAAACATGACACTGACTTTCAGAGAGGGCAACAAAGTCCTACAGCAAGCATAGTGTTACCAGTACATCAAAACTCTGCACTAATAGCCACTATCATCAGTGAAATTTGGGGTCTTAGTTTTTCTGTACATAAATTTAACAGCTCTTTAGGAGATTTTCTGTGGGAATGTAAGCACCCACTTCCAAGAAGTTGTGTATATAGCACTGCACTAGATGATCTTTGGATGGTTGGACCTTGGGTTTGAGATATTGCAAGCAGTGGATGCTGCTGCACAGGTACACGTGGTGATCAATCTCCCAGATGGTCAACAGGTAGCCAAAATTAAGTGCATACACACCGGATAAAATAAAACTAAACCTTTGTCACATTTGATTTTCGACTAATGGTTATTAAATTTGAGGTCCTTAAGAGCCATATCCAAGAATGACTTCAAATCTCTGGGGAAATTTGCTCCTTTGAAATACAATTTTTTTCTTATGCCTGAAATCAGCTTTGGTAAGGCTATTGTGCTTATCACCCCATTCTAAGGGTAGCTGAAAATTTAACTCAGATTCCACACACTGCTAATATCACTATTAATGGCAACAAACTCAACCGTTCTGCGTTACAGTTGACAGCGCACCGCCCATCTGCACTCTTTGTCATGCATTTGGCCACAAGTTACACACTTGCCCCACTAGATAGGTAATTATTTGAATGAGACTTCCTTGGAAGCAGTGAGAGCTGGCCACTGTGAGCCCACATATGACTCTAATGTCACTTTTTAATGGGGCGACCAGGGGTGTTATATCCAGAAAAACCTGTGTCCCACAAATCAAAAAGAGCTAAACAGAAATGCTGAGCGCAGGCTAAAGCAGCGGTCACGGTGGCCTCCACCATCCCCCCTGCCCAAACTCAGCCTGACCAGGCTGAATTTTCCACTTTGGTGGAATTCCAAATTTCCACTTAATTAGTTTGGAGAGCCCAGCCCTCATATCTGTAAAATGAGCTTGGTACACACCTGCAGAATCATGTGCACCGCATGCAAGTGGATCATCCATTCAGTAATTGGTTAAGTTTTCTGGGAAAGAATTTTTGGACAATCTCAATGATGTACCACAAACCTAGGTAGCTCAAAAAATCACAAAGATCAAAAAATCTAAACAAAAAACCAAAACTACAGCTAAAGTTGCCCCCAAAGATAGTAACTATACGCTTGGTGATACTCCATCATCAAACACTGATGCCTAAAAACAGAAGGCTGTGCTACACGGCAGCACAGAGTGGAAGGGCCTGAGGGGCCCTCCCTCACTCTAAGAAGTGATGAGGGTATCATTTACAATAGGGATGCTGAACATTGCCAGAATCAAGGCCTCTCCATCCTGGGTTAAAAACCGAGTTTCCTTGAAAATAATTTACCTATGGACATCCTGGAAATTTAGAAATCCACTGTTCACAAGGTGCTGAGGACACATGGGAAACATGCTTCTCCCCTCCCAATCCTTTTGGTCACTGCACTGTGGGGTTCTTATATGAATGAATCACAATTTTAAATTTTTAGAAAAAAATAACCTATCATGATGGACATGTGCTGGTCATGTCCTTTTCAAGGGACGCCAAAGTGCACACAATAGTTAATATCTATGCCCTGATCTGTGCGCATGTTCACTGGGAATTCCTCTTGACTGTGGCCTCTCTTCCCCTTCCCTTCAATTACTTTGTGGTTTGTGACCTAAACTTTTAGGACAGCCCAACCACTGACCAATAATCCTCCACACCTACCCCACCACAAGGGCACATCAAACTTTGGGTTATGAAGGTTACCTTGGGCCTTTATTATACTATCCCTAAGCAAGCGCCATTAATACCCAATATGTCATGTCCCCATGTTCACAATGGGCAGCTGATGTTTATGTTTTACATAGATTTCATTCTTGCCCCACTGATTTTTTGCCCCCAGAACTTGCATTTCAAAAATGGCAAAGGTGAATTTTTCTGACCACAGGATAGTTTCAATGTCATTTACTCTGTCCAGACCAACGCCACAGGCACGTAAATGGAAAAATCTTCACCCCACTAATCTCACATTACCTGCATTCCTCAAGTTAGATGGACACTGCCACTTTGGCACAAGGAATTGTAATTACTTTCTGTGCTGATCCCTATCAAGTTGGTCAACATAAAAAGCAGTCAAAATCTCCCAAGCATGCCACATCTCATCGCGGTGCTCTTGGGCTGCTTTGACAGTTATTAAACATGCTATGGTGGAGGTGGATTACCTGGAGAATAATGTTCCCAGGGCAGCGTACACTCTGCTTGGGGTCATAAATAGGCCGAAGTATTAGCCCATCTTAATGCGCTGATCAGACAACACAAACATTGTGTTTGTGTTCAGTAAAAGACAAAGAATATCACTGCAAGCAAAAAATGATCCAACTACTTTTTCCGCTGATTTTCTGCCCTGCGCCAAAACTTGGCCTACATACAGGTGAGGCACTTGACAATTCCATCACAGAAACATAGGATAAAGTATCTACTGAAATTCAAAATATTAGTACAAATTATACAGGGCCAACCCAGTCAATCCTAACAAAATCAACAATTTTCTCACCAGTACACACATTTGCACTGTTTCCCAATATCTGGAGCTCATGAATTTAATAATCCATGACAAACTCTGTTATGCCATTTGTGGTGCACCGCACATGAAGAGACCAGGACCAGATGGGCTTCCATATGAGTTATACAAAAATATTTTAATTATTTATCCCCACTATTGATAGCCTCAATGAACAAATGTCTCTTAGAGACCCGCCCTCTTCCTGGTGGTCAAGAGGCCTATATGGTAACTCTATTTAGAAAAAGGGGATAAGCTAGACTTGAAGAACTGGCTACCTATCTCCCTCACTAATACAAATACCAAGATATTTACAAAAATAATGGCTATCCGCCAAGGGGAAGTTGGCTCTGAGGTAATCTCCACTAAGTAATATGGCTTTATCCCCAAGCAGCTAATATGGGACAATATACACACCATGGCCAATGTCTGCCAATCTTTGGCTATTGGGGCACTTGCTCTTAGACCAACAGAATGCTCACAACAAGGTCAATTAGGCTACCTCAGGGTCTGCCTTCACCAGTTCCACCTCCTTTCCCAGTTCATCAGCTGTGTAATTTTATATTTTTATTTGAGGCAAGCCAAGCAGGGGACGGACATTACAAAAGCTAAAACTATACTAAAAACTAACGTAACTACTTGGTTAAAAAAAGCCCTAATGAGCAGATTGAGTGAAACGCTTTGAAAACTGACCAACCAGGTGGGCAGCGGAAGCCGCTTATCCCTCCATGGTGGAAGGGAAAGGGGGGTTGAGGGGCTCATTTTTGGCAGCCTCTTTGGCAGCAGCTTCTTCCTCCCATAGTATAATGCATGTCATGGCTGACAATAATGGCGTTGGGGCATCTGCAGTATGGGGTTTGATATCATTGATAATTGGAATTTCATGGAAATTGCTAGCTAGACAAATGGCACTGAGATATTCAGTTAAAGCTTTTTCAGCTTTGATGCGGACATCTGGGATTTTAATGAAGGTGGCTTTGTTGGTTCAAGATATTTTTGCTTTAGGATTCTGTGCTATAGTTTCCACGTTCTAGATAGCATCGTTTGCATTTTTTGTATAGCTGGTTCACCGTGATTTTACTTTTTGGAGTTAAGGTTGTGGGGATAACAGGAGGTGGAATTCCTCCTTTGAGCATCACTTCTGATTTAGCGACAGCTTTATGCAGGGGACGACAATATGGTGTTGCATCTGCTTCTACTGCAAGCTGGTGATCACTGCAAAATTGATTCAGCGTTTGGCTGCGGGGTATAAAGTTGAGGGGGGTATCTGGCGTCCCATTCTGCATTGATGAACCGCTCAATTTGCAAAGATGGTTCTTAAATGAACTTACCTGATTCGTCAGTTTCAGCCAACAATTCCCATGGGTTTTGGTTGAATTTGATTGGGGAATCAGTGTACAGTTGAGGTTTGGTCGATTCATTTGAGGAAGCATGGTATCAAATGAAATCCAATCTGATGCTTTATTGGAGGAATTATTTATGGCATTGGGGTGAGGAGGAGGCTGATTGGTGGTTGCAGGTGCAGCTGCAGCAACAGGCTTTGGGGGTGGGGGAGGTAGGATTATGCCCCATACCAGAAATTGTACAAGGTGGGCAGTGGATTGGAGATCAGCAGATGGGTCATCCGATCTGCTGGAATTGGTTGAGGAGGGGAACTTGCGTTTCAAGTGGTTTAACTCAAAACATGACAGACAGATTGTCCGCCCACCCTCAATAAGGGCCCAAAATGGATGTTCAGGTGCTGAGGGAATAATGGTGCACAGCGGAATTGACACCGCGATTTTATTTAATTAAGGGCTAATCGTGGCATATGCCTGAGGCCCAGCGAGTCATGTGGCCCCATTTGGGACCACAAATTGTAAGATGGGGTTGGAGCCATAGGCTGCCAAACTGCCCATTAGCTCCTGGTGGAGCACTTCAGGGGGATGTGGGTGGGCAATCCAGCAAATTGAACCACCAAAGTGGTGTCCACTGGGAGCTGAGTCCGAGTTGTGGGGAGAGGGGTGCCCTGAAATACCAGGGGCACAGTTGCTGCAGTGGCAGCATCAGCTTCACAGGTGAAGTTAAGGTCGAAATACCCCTTGTAGGGGAAGAAATCAATAAAAATGGCTGGTGTCATCACCATCTGTGCCATTTCAATAATGGCTTGGTCATGGTATGGGAATAGTTTCCCATATTTGACCCTTAGGCTGTAGCGCATGTTGCTCCGGGGTGCACTAGGGGGCAGCATGGTACTGCTTGGGTATGAGCAAGGTGGGCGTCTAGGTCCTTGGGCGGAACAAATTATCCCATAGGTTCGGAATGACTGGGTAAACCAGTCCTAGCGCGTTTTCCTGCTAGACGGAAAATGGTGGGGGGAGTTTCGCCGCTGCCCCACGCTGGAGCAGCTGGTGGAGAATCCAAGGACATCAAAGCGAAACTACTACAGGCGAATTTTATTTGCTTTATTAGTTCATGCAATTTTGCTTGAAAAGTTACGCCAAGCAGAAAAAGAGTTTTTTACAGCTGGGTAATTTTGCTCACTGAATCTACCACAATGGCAGTGCGTGGCCCAGGTTTCCTCATTAATCTATTCCGCACTCAAAGGAGTCTACATTAAGGGGACCATTTGAGCCCACTTTTATACAACTTCAGCCTTAACCCTCCCCTCCACAATGTAAATGCACATCTTACAGGTGTCCAGGTGCAAGGCCAGGCACCTTTCAGGTTGCTTGCATTTGCAGATGACAGTGTGGTTGGGGTCTCTAATAACTAGGATTCACGCTCATTGGAGGCGACTATCTGAAGGTAATTCAGGGTCAGCAACGCAGCCCTCAACGCATCCAAGATTAAAACCATTCTTCTTGGGAAGTACCAAGCCCGCTGGTCACTGACATCCCTCAATCAGAGTAATTCAGAACTTTAGTCTCTTCCTTAACTTACCCAGGTGGGCACCCCCTTCACCCCTCTAAAACTCTCTTTTATATCCAAACCCACTGCTGGTCTGGTGAGCTACCTGGGAGTGTGGCTAGAGGCGGAAGGGTAAGCCACTTCAATAATGACTCTCAACATCTTAGACATTGTCTCAAAGTGCATCGCCTCCATAAGAGCCCACCATAATAGTCTAACTGGCTGGGTTATGCTGGCCAACTCTCTTATCCTGTAAAAAGTGTGGTTCGCTGCTCATGGCATCGCTTTCTCCCCATACCTCTTTGCTTCTCTGTATGCCCTACTCTAATGGTGGCTGTAGATAGGCCATTTTCCCCTTGTGCGATTGAATGTCTTGTTTGGCCCCTACCATAGTGGTGGTATGGGCCTGCTCAACTACGTGGACCATGCCGCCAGAATCCTTGGCACCTGGATCGCTTCTGTAACTAACCTCATACCCCATGCAGTACACTAGTCATGGGTGGCCTTCTCCAACATTGCTCACGCCCTTTGCCTCTTCGACCCTAACTACCACAACTCTCTGCTTACCTATATGGCCTCGCACCCCTTGCCCCAGGCCTGCATGGGACCCTGCCCACTTTAAAAGGATTCTCCTAACTATGCGAAGCACAGGATGGAGAATCAGCATCAGTGGCCACACCTTCCAGAGGGGTCTTCCTACCCCCAGTTCAAACAAGAAGTCTATAGCAAGTCGATTTACACAATTTGGTACCCTGTTGTCCCCATACCATTGCCCATGTGGACTATATTGACATGTTGGACATCCTGTAATCCTTGGACACCCAGAAGGATATTTGGCGGTACGCCATTACCCTCTTTTAAAGCCCTGGATTTGCACCCATGTATGGAGATGCCTAAAGTGGGTATATCAAACTGCGGAGAAGTACAACGCTTTCAGTATTCATGCGTTGTGTATTACCAATATGGACCTCAGTTTAATGCTTGGAAGATGCCCTCTCTCACAGGCAATCTGAAATGATGTTATGCATCTCTTTTGCCAGGAGCAACAATAGGCTTTCAGCCTGTCTAAGAACAGCTACGCTATTTTCCATAACCTCCCCAATTCACCCTATTCTCCGTGCCTTAGTATTGGCTATTGCTATGTGGACAAAAAACTGTTGTCCTTGATGCACTTTCTGGAACTACTCCCACCCTCCAAGAAGCTGTGCAACGATTTCACTCCCACCTTATGGATCACTTCCAAGCCTTTTTGTTTGGCCGCTTGCCACCCCACCAACACCGGTTGGTTTCATCCTGGTTCCTTATCTGGTTCCAGTCCTCAGGCATTTTCCTTCATTTGTACTTGAAATTGGCTCACGCCTCTTCTGCCATTCCCCATCTTCCTTCCATTGGCGGTCCCACTGGCAACAGGAGGTAGCTTCAGCTCCTAAGAGGCACCTCTCTTGTATATTGGTGTTCTGTTGTTGTTTATTGGAAGTGTCTGTTTACTGGTCATCCTTCCTCAAATAAAACTAAAATCTAAAATTATGTTGATGATTTTTAGGCTTCCTAGAAAGGAAGCTAAGAATCTCCAATTATAACTAATTGAATGATTAGAATTCAATAAGTCATTGGGAATTTTCCCTGATAGTTTTAGTTTACCAGACTCAAGGGCGCAATCACCACCACTTGAGAATCAAGCTGATAGAATTTCTGACCAATAGCATGTCAAATGCTGCAGGTTGATGATAAGTAAAGTTGCTCTCCAGCTATCTTTAGCACTAGTGGTGCCCAACCCAAAAAGTGGGAGTCACCACACATTTTTATTTGCAAATGGGCCAAACAAAGGGATTATTGTAAATAAAAAGTTCCTAATATGGCCCCTCAGCTAACAGCCTAAGAAAGCATATCAGAAGTTGAGGAAGCTTTATGGAAACTTTTGTCTGGCGCCCACTTTAGCTGGC
>JAKSZP010005056.1:0-10537 GCA_022478985.1 Massospora cicadina
CCAGTAAGGGAAGTAGGGTGGGCTCTGAGAGAGGCAATTTGCTTCGTCACGTTGTCCATAATACGGCACTCCATTACTGCTGACATGTATCCGCCTGCCTCCATCCACACGCCCAGATGGCGCACCGGTCCTATGGTAGGACGTGGCACGAAGGGGAGCACCAGTGGAGCGGTGTGTGTTGAGTTAGTAAGGCGTGGACGTGGGCGAGCAGATGGGCCAGGTTGGGAACTAATTGCTGGGGCCCAGCAGTTCTGAAACCGACCAAGGAGGATGATTTCAGTATTGGAGGCGTTCAGTACCGCGTTGCTTACCCGGGAATATTCCTGGATGAGGGCTTCAAGTGCACGTGCATCTTTGTTATTAGACACCCCCACCTTGCAATCATCTGTAAATGCCATCATCTTGACTGGGGTTTGGCCTGGCACATGGACCCCAGTGAGTCGGGCATTCACATTTCGCAGTAGTGGGTCAAGGCTGAAGTTGTATAAGAGTGGGCTGAGGGGGTCCCCTTGTCACAGGCCCCTTTGAGGGCGGACTACTTCTGTTAGGAAGCCTGGGCCACGCACTGCCATTGTTGCAGATTCCGTGAGCAGCATCACCCAGTTGATGAAGCGAGGGGTAGGCGGAATAGATGGAGGCAGGCTCTTAGGTATTCCCAGCTTACTCTATTGTAGGCCTTTTGTTGGTCCAAGAGTACAAGTGCCCCAGAGGCTGTGGACTGACATACATTAGCCACAGAGTGCACGTTATCTCAAATTGACCTTCTGGGGATGAAACTGAATTGTTCTGGGGAGATGGTGGCAGATGCTACAGTCCCTAAATGGTTAGCCATGATTTTTGTTAAAATTTTGGTGCCTGTGTTTGTTAAGGAAATGGGGCGCCAGTTGGCTAAGTCAAGCTTATCCTCTTTCTTGAAGAGTGTGACAGTAAAGGCCTCATGTCCTCCTAATAGGAGGCGCGTTTCCAACAGGCTTTGGTTAAGTGAGGCTAGCAGCAATAGGGATATATATTTGAAATATTTTTTGTAGAACTCATATGGAATGCCATCTGGGCCTGGGCATTTTGGTTTGGCGCACCCTGAATGGCTGTCCATAATTCGTTCAAATTAATTAATTTCATTATTTCCGGGTATCAGAAAATGGTGCGGATATGAGCTCAGTCAAGAAATTCCGCCATTTCGGCTGGCTGAATTGGTTCAGCTCAGTATAACTCGGAGTAATATTTTTGCATTTTGATTGCCACTTCAGCTGGTGTATCCGCAATGGAATTATCTGATCTTCGCACCTGTGTGCAGGCCACACTCTGGCATGGTGCGAAAATTTTTTTAAAGAAGTATGTGGTGCACTTGTCGCCTTTAGTGATGCGTGTGGCCCTGTATTGGACACAAACCCGATGTTTGTGTTGCCTTTTGAGTGCATTGAGGTGGGCGGCTGCCTCCGCCCACTTCCAGCCCCATGCAAGGCTGTATCCTGTGGCTGGAATATTGGACTCCAAGTGGACCAATTCTGCCAGAGCGCGCAAGATGACCGCCAATGTGGCTCGTGAGTGTCTGGAGGAGAGATGGCAATAGTGGCGGATGGTGTCCTCTTTGAAAGTTGCCCATGTGGAAATGGGGTCTGCACAATATGGTGCAACAAACAATTTTGCCAAAGTTGCCTCTTCCACCCACATGGAATCTCCTGGCAACGTGAGCTTGGGGGGGCGGATTTTGCACCAATGTGGGGCCTTTGCAACTGTGATGGGTAAGTGGTATGTTATTGAGACCAGTCAGTGGTCAGAGAATTCCATTTTTGTTGTTTTGAAGTGGGAGATGTGGGGTTGGAATTTTGCTGGCATTAGAATAAGGTCGATGTGGGTCATGGACCTTAATTGGCCGTTGTGGATGTGGGGATGCATCATGTTTTTGAGCAGTGAGGCATGTCAAGGCAGCACATCCATTAACCCAAGGGTGGCTTTTAGAATGCGTAGTTCTACATGGCCCTGTGGGGCATGGGGTGAGGGCGGCCACTGGTCCATTGGTGAGGTTAGCCAACAGTTCATGTCACCAACTAGGAAAGAATCAGGGGGTAGCAGGAGGGATTTGACCAATGAGAAAAATTCCCAATGCTCGTGTGCACCGTTTGGGGCATAGATGTTGATGATTGCGTGTGCAACATCAGCCCACGAGAAGGTGACGATGAGCACTCAGCCATTTATGAATGTTTCTGAGGATGTGAATTTGAAAAAATTATTTTTCCAAATTAGCACCCCACAGCGCTTCAACCAAAAGGATAGGGATGGGAGGAGCATTGTTTTCCAAGCTTCCTCAGAACCTCGTGGACAGTGGGACTCCAGGATGACCAGGATATCCACAGGTAAATTGTGTTGTAAAAAACTCAGTTTCCTAGCCCAGGACAGGGAGGCCTTGAGTCTGGCGATATTCAGCATCCCTACTGTGAAGGTTCCCCCCATCGCACCTTAGGTGCGAGGGGGTGGGCCCCTGGGCCCACCAGCCTCTTCAAGGTCCCCATCAGGCTTTCACAGCAGCGCGGGTGTTAGCAGCAACGCTATTGGGGTTTTTGTTAATTTTTGCGGAAAGAGTCACATTGGCTTTGGCCTTCACTTTTTGTTTTCCCAACGTCAGACGAATTTTTTGTGGTGCGGATAAGTTTGGTGCACCGTCGAGCAGGGCAAAAAAAAATTTTTAGTTGGGATAGGTCCCATGTCAGTTTTGACCAGAGCTTGGGTGCAGCGATTGGGTGAGATCGAATCTCCCATTGGATCCTCAGATTGAGTGGCCCACTCAGCATGGGCCTCCCAATCTGATTGGGTGATGGATTCCCAAGTTGCTTCTGCCATGAAGGTCTTCATGTCCTCCTGGCGTTGTGAGTGTGGGATGGTGGTGGTGGCCTTGGCCACTTCCCTGGCCGCGGCCCTATTGGCCTGCTTGGCCTTCTTCCGCTCCTGCAGGGAGATGGGCTTTACCAATAGGTAGCAGCCTTGTGCTCCCCACGGGAAAGCCTCCTTGGTGCTTGCAGTTGGTTCATAGTGCGCCTCTCCACTGGCCATGGCTGCTGAGGGGTGCTCTTGGAATGTGACGCCCTCCTTGATGGGGCATGCGTGCACCTTATGGCCAAACGCATCACAGTGGGTGCAAATGGGGGGCGCGCTGTCCACGGTCACCCGGAATGGGTGGGTGGTATGCCCTGTGATATCAATAAAGGTGGAGTGCAGGATCTGGTTTAGGTCCTTCGCAATCTCCTCAGTTGGGGTCAGAACTGCGATAGCTTTACCAGTGCACAGGTGTGGCATCAGCGTGAAACGTTGCATTTCAAAAGATTGTATTTTGCTGTATATGGCGAGACCATCTTTCAGGTGTTGCTCCAAAATGTCACGTTTTACCATAGTAGGCAAAAAGTCAAACGTGAGGAAAATTTGGTTTGATTTTGTCCATCTGGTGCATTTGGTTTCAACGACCTGTTGCCCTTTGGGGAGGTCGACCACTATGCACACCACTGCAGCCTTGTCTGCTGCTATTTTGCTTTCGAAACCTAGGTCCAGCCAACCGCGTGACATGGAGTGAGGTTCAACATACACCACAGTCGGGAAAATTTTGTGTACATCTTCACAAAAATTTTCCCATAAGGCCATTTTTTGGATGTCCAGATATGCATGGACTCCGAATTCCACTGACGAAAGTGGCTGGGAGTGTGGCGTGTTGATGTACTGGTTGCATTGTGCTTGCCACGCGAGTATCTCTGGGGAAATTGTGACCGCCAGTTTTTTGAGATTTTTGTCTATTTTGCCAGATTCTCCGGGGCGTTTTCAAACGTTAGAGGCCGCGGGCCTTCCGCCTGCTCCTCTTGCCTTGCTTGCCCAACTGCTCCCTGACATGGGTGCAGACTAATCTCCTCTGTGAGATTATCAAACTAGATTTAGTCATGAATTGAATAGGTTGCAAAAGTGTTTGCAACGAGAAAGAAAAGTAGCTACTCAGTACTATTGCAAATTAAGTAATTTAGATGATTAATTGAACATTTTCACTACAATCATATATCTGATATGCAATTATTTTTTCTAACTTCATCACATATCCTATTGATCTGAATGATAATATTGGTAATCTCAGGAATTCCACTAATGTCAGGATTTACCCTGACATCATCCCCCACCAAGGCAGAAGCTACCTGCAAGGCCTTCTTCTTCCATTTCTTCAATAGCTTGCCTGCATTCTTTAAGTTCTCCTCAGGCTCCCAAGTGCTCTCTTCTGCAGGATATCCAGCCCACTTAACCAGGTATTGCACTTTACCATTGTCAGACATTTGCTTTTGCAGCTAAAAAACAAGAATGGCTTAGGTTAAGTTCAGATAAAAAAGGGAAATGTCAGCCATTTGCAATTGTCTGATGCTATTATGAGCGATTTTATTGATAGTAAAAATCTCGGGGAAATTGGCCAAAAGACCCTGGCCAATTCTTGGTGGAACCCCATTAACTGGGGTAACACAAGTTTGAAGCCCGCATGGGCAATATCTGGAAAAACAAATTATCAGATTTTGCCAATTGCACAATGGACATCAGGGCAACCAGTGGAAGGTACTCCCCCAACCATTGCTAAGTCCTTTACAACACCTACGCTGGGGCCACCCCCTTTTATAGGCGTGGTGGAGGTCCCCCAAGGTGAAAGTAATTTCTCTAATGGTGATTGGTTGCAGTACATCATAACCTGGCCGCGTGGGTACATCCTGCCCCAAATCCCAATTTTTAAAATTCCTAAACTGTAACTCACCTCTCCTCCAATCTGATAGTAGATTTTCTCATATTTCCTAATTTGGAATGCGTTGCAGCTATTCTGAAACTATCCTCAAATCCCTCTGACCCTCAAAATCAGTATAAAGTACTAATCATCAAATATTGTTAAGGGGATGCTTATCACTTACCCCCTCACTTTTAATAAAAATCTATAAAAAATCCAATTTTAGCGCTTATTATTAATTTCTATTAAAAACTCTTTGCGTGATCCTTCAGGCTTAGCACCAGCGAGCAAAATAAAGCTGGATTCCTACAAAATTGTGCTCACTTCAGAGTATCCCTGTACACCAAACCTCGTTGCTTTTTGAAAAGCAACTAACCAGCGCTTTGTCCCGCCTTGAGGAGCTTGAACAGAGCCCTTACAAACTCCCCATTAATGACAATTTTACCCCTGGTGAAGGGAGCATTGCTACCTTCTTATACGTTTATGAAGCCGCTATGGATGGCGCCACAGACAAGCAAAAGGTGCCCACATCCTTTTTTGTATAAGTCTTCTAGTGAAAGAGATAACAGTCCCTACCCTGAACCCTTCATACACTTGGGCAGAGGTGAAGGAAGCTATTCTGGCTTTCTAGCATCCAAACAGAGTCTACACAGGTAAAAACAGGCCTTTATGCGCCTTAGTATGTTGGAAGGTGAATCAACCATTGCCTTTGCCGAACAATTTTATCTCGCTGTGCAAAGGTTGACCACCTCTAACATGCTTACCCTTGATGATGCCAGCACCGCCCTGTTAACTGTGCTAGCCTCTTGACCCTCTCTAGCCAGACACATCATCTCAGTGAACCCACCTCAAAAATCTCCGCAACATTAAAGAGGCTTTGTTTGAAGTGGCTGAATTCTAATTATGGGCTAACGCAAGTGATGCTGAGTTGAAATCTTCAGCTCCCACCATTGAGGAGTTACCGCTTGTTGAGCAGTTGGGAGTGCGTTCACGTGTGCATATCCTCCCTAAAGAACCTGCTCCCCCAGTGCAACTTAACAAGGTTATCACTTCTTCTTATAAATCAATACTCTGTAAGGTTGTAACAACCATACAGCCGCACAAGCTCGCTATAGCTGCTGTGCTTACCTCTCCAGCTAAGCTGGTGAATGCGCGCTCTAAGGCTACCCAATCTTCTGTGGCCATCCCCTCTACCTCCATCGCAGTCTTTCTCGGTGTCACAAATACCCTTGGGGAGGAATCTGAGGGGGTTACGATGACGTTGGTTACTACATATTGGGAGCTCCCTTGGAAGTAGAAGTGCCTGACTAATTTGAACGCTAGAGGGGTAGACGAGTCTACCATACCTGAGGAAACTTACCTCATCCAAATTCTAGGGGTGTCCAAAAATTATTGACACTGCCAGCGATGGTAACCAATTCTTAGCTGGCCTAATACGCCCTCTTCAGCGGGTTCATTCCTTAAAGTTCATCATGGATAAATACCCTGAAACTTCTGAAAAAATTAACCTCCACCTTCCGGTTCATGGAGGTCTTAGATTTATCACCTAACTTTGGAGGAACGCTCACCAAAGTTGAAGTGGTCATTCAAAAGGTCAGAATACTAGCTATCCTGGACACTGGCTCCCCCATTAATGTGATCTCCACTAAGCTTTATCAAGAGAATAAAGCTAGCTCCTAACTTGGAGTATACACAAGAATTTGGAACTGCAGGCCTCAATAATACCCATGCCGTTGGTGCATACTCTTCCTTTACCATTTGCATTAGGAAGCTTATCTTATCAGCCCCTGCTGTGGCTTTGGACAACAACGCATATGATATGCTCATTGGCACTCAGTTTATGATTGAATATGAGGGAATAATAAACATGAAGAAAGGATACCTCTCATACTAAGCTATGAAGTCCTGTTAGTCTTATCTAACAAAGAACCCAGCGAGCATGAATACTCTTGGCTGATCAATTACCCCTTCTCATCTATGACTTTATCTTACTCCACCTCAGGACACCACACTAAAATATGCCAAATTAAGTGGATGAAATGGATGGTATCCCTTTCTATCTGTGGATGAGGTATTGATTAAACCTGGTGTCATAAATTTGACTATGGGCTCTGCTAGTTGACAGGCTAACCAGTATGAAGACTGGTCAGCCCTTGCCGTTTTGCCTTAGGCGTTGGGGCTAGCAGCACCGGCTAACCTCTGGCATATCACCTGTGCCATTTCAGGTATCCCCTTTAACCTAAACTACAACCAACTAAATAAATAATAAACTTATAACAAAAGGTAGAATAGGCAAAGGGAGATATTTATTGAGAAGGAAGCGCCAGGTATTTATACTATTTACAAAAGGGCTACTAGGCCCACCGCTGACCTATCAGCTCTTCTACTGGTTCTTCCAACCAACCACTTCTCTTCTTCTTTCTCTACATTATTCTCTTCCCTGAAGTCAAACCTCTCGCTCTATCCTTCCCAATTTCTGAATTAGTTTTGGCTCATCCTCGGCCTTAAGTCACCAGTGAGCCATATGAAAAATTAACCTACATAAACATTGAATTTGAATTCAACCTTCAAATTAATCATAATGTGCCAGAACAACTTCAGTCACTTGCTTGACTCATAATATCTTGGCATCTTGCTGACATCTATTCTTGTCTTGATAATAGATGAGGCACCAGTTTAACCTCGGCTGCCCCAAACTCATAATTTTCAGATCCACCAACATTGGATAATCAAGCAGTGAACATCTAAAGCAAATACATTGGCTTTCCAACGTAAATCCCACAACAGACCATGAAAGGCATTTGGCATTGACCACTGTTCTTGCTGACTGATATCAAGTGGATCATCCTCAGCTATTAGTTGCCAGTGATCCTTATACTAAATTGGGGCCATTGTTTTGCCCCACTAGAACCTAAATACCAAACTTGGCGGAATACTAATTTTGGCATAACCCAAATTGGGGAGCAACTAACCAGCAATCACATTAAATCACACAAAATTCAGTCAATAAACCATTTTGCCAGAATCGGCTATATCATTTCAAATAATGCTAAATCATTGGAGGATTCCATCTGGTTAAAATCATGACATTTCCCCCCACTCAACCAGATGGTAATCCTCCTACTTCTAACCTCAGCATGTGTGGCAGGCGTCCAGGGCTTGCTCCTCCCCGCCACCACCAACTGCTGAAACTGAACCACAATGATGCATCACTGCCACCTCTTAACCAACCTTTAGCTACTTAAGCACCAACCAGCAGAGTCCCCCTGTAGTGAGCACCAATGTCAGAAATTCGACTATGGGCTCTAGTAGTTGGCAGGCTAACCAGTAGTTAAGATTAGTCAGCCCTTGCCATTTTGCCTTAGGCGTCAGGGCTAGCAGTGCCGGCTAACCCCTGGCATATCACCTGTGCCATTTCAGGTATCCCCTTTAACCTAAATTACAACCAATGAAATATGTAATAAACTTATAACAAAAAGTAGAATAGGCAAAGGGAGATATTTATTGAGAAGGAAGCGCCAGGTATTTGTACTACTTACAAAGGGCTACTGCGCCCACCGCTGACCTATCAGCTCTTCCGCTGGTTCTTCCAGCCAACCACTTCTCTTCTTCTTTCTCTACATTATTCTCTTCCCTGACGTCAAACCTCTCGCTCTATCCTTTCCAATGTCTGAATTGGTTTTGGCTCATCCTTGGCCTTAAGTCACCAGTGAGCCATATAAAAAATTAACCTAAATAAACGTCAAATTTGGATTCAACCTTCAAATTAATAATAATGCACCAAAAACAACTTCAGTCACTTGTTTGACTCAGAATATCTTGGCATCTTGCTGACATCTATTCTCATCTTATCTTAATAATAAATGAGGCACCAGAAACAATTTCAGCTGCCTTGAACTCATAATTGTCAGATCCACTGACATCAGATAATCAGGCAGCAAACATCTAAAGCAAATACATCAGCTTTCCGTCATAAATCCCACAATGGACCACAAATGGCAGTTAGCATCAACCACAGTCCTTGATGACTGATATCAAGTGGATCATCCTCAGCTATTAGTCGCCATTGATCCTTATAATAATTTGGGGCCATTGTTTGGCCCCACTCAAACCTAAATACCAAACTCGGTGGAATACTAATTTTGGCTCAACCTAAATTGGGGAGCAACTAACCAGCAATCACATTAAATCACACGAAATTCGGTCAATAAACCATTCTGCCAGGATTGGCTATATCATTCCAATTAACGCTAAATCATTGGAGGATTCCATCTAGTTAAAATTCTGACACCTGGGGAACAACATGCGGTTGACACTAAAATCACAATCCAAATTCCATACCATTGCTTGTTGCATATCACAAGTCTTGAGGGCTTTAGCCCCTTGGAGCCTAGGGTATTGCCTGGGGTACTAGATCCAGCTTACCAGAGGCCTATTACCCTTTCGCTGGAAAACCTCACTGGAAAAGACATAATCATTTGAAAACACCAGGAGATTGGCCAAAGCTTCCTACTTCCAGTAGAAGATATTGAACATATCCATTCCGTTGTCTCTATGGAGGATTTGGGTTTGCCTATGGATAACCTGGTGTGCACTCTACCTAACGTTCATATTTCAGATGAGTTAACCCCAGTCAAATTGGAAAAAGTTCATACTTTATTAGATGAATATAGTGACATCTTTTCTAAATTGGACCTTGACTATGGTCACATGAAAGGCTGGTGTCACTCCATCAATGTGGGTGTTGCTTTCCCTATTTGGGCAAATCCTTACTGTAAATCAAAGTGGAAGAAGAGCAAATGAGGACGGAGCTCCACTAATTGCTAGATGTGGGGTTGTTAGTACCTTCACAAAGCCCTTGGTCTTTCCCTCTGTTGCTTATTAAAAAGAAAAACGGAGGTCATTGGATATTTATTGACTACCAAAGATTGAATAATCCTAAGAAAAAGGATAGTTATCCTATCCCTTGCATTGATGACGCCCTGGCCCAAGTCTCTGGATCCAACTTCTTCTCCGCCATGTACTTGGCTAGCGGCTATTGGCAAATGGATTTTTCCCTTGAAGATCAGGAGAAATGTGCTCTCATTTGTAGTGAGGGTCTTTTCTAACCAACCCAATTACCACAAGGGCTGTGTAACGCAACTGCATCTTTTCAGAGGGCGATGGACCATATTTTGTGGGACCTAAAGCTAACTTGTGTCGTTGTATATTTTGATGATATCACAGTATTCTCACAAACCTTCAATGAACATCTTGATCATTTAAAAAAAGTGTTTCAAAGATTATGCGAGTTGAATAATAAACTGAAGCCTTTAAAATGTACCTTCTTCCAAAAGAAATTGGATTTCCTTGGACACTCCATTTCCCAAAAAGGAATCCAACCCTTGTATAAGGTTAAGCGATTTTGAAGATGCCTCCCCCTAAAAATCTACAGGATATTCAGGTATTTCTAGGGGATTATGGGGTATTACCATAAAATTATCCCCAAATTTTTCAGCTCAGCAAATCATTCATTTGGTTATTGATTAAGAATACCCCTTTCTATTGGGGTGCAGAACAGAAGGCCACTTTTAAGACATTGAAACAACTGTTACAATAGTGTCCTATCCTGAGACATCCAGACTACAATAAACCTTTTATTTCTGTTTACTGACGCTTCAGACTATGCCGTTGGGGCCATTTTATCCCAATTAGATGAAAATGTTGTAGTTCATCCAGTATCCTATTTTAGTAAGATGCTGTCAAAAGCAGAATGCAATTATAGTGTAATTGAAAAGGAGTGCTTCGCTGTTCTGTTAGCTGTGA
>JAKSZP010005057.1:0-10489 GCA_022478985.1 Massospora cicadina
CTTGCGC
Organism: Massospora cicadina; assembly: GCA_022478985.1. Lineage (NCBI taxonomy): Eukaryota > Fungi > Entomophthoromycota > Entomophthoromycetes > Entomophthorales > Entomophthoraceae > Massospora > Massospora cicadina. Next base: position 8 of record JAKSZP010005057.1, read on the forward strand.
GCATACCCATCTTGTCCCCATCCTCTCGCCCTTCCTTAGTCCAACATTTGATTTTGACTCTGTGTCATCTACAGGAGTTTATTATTATATGCAGGCAAAGAAATTGTCAAACCAGCAACCGCTGCCTTTTCACCAGCTGTCTTTATTAATTTCCGCCCTTTTAAAGGCTACTTTGACATAGGCTTCCATAGGGAGGTGGACTCATCAGCGGCGGTATTAACTCCTTTGATTTATAATTTTAAATTTTAAATTTTTGTTATAACTTTGGCAGAATTGTTAAGATATGCAGGAGAATTTGCAAAGAGTTAGCCCACTGAGCAATCAGACAGATGATATGAAGATTGTCAGTCCACAGACACATTTATAAAAATTATATTTATAGATATAATGATATCTGCTCCAAATGACACTTTATTATGCTCAGCGGATCCTTGCTGTTCCTCTTAATCTAAACTACTATCAAGCTACCTTCTTCAATCGCCCCATCTCGCTTGTATCACAGCAACTTTAAATGATACCGTTTTCTAAGCTTGGAAACCAGTTCCGCCATATCTCATTGGTTCTGGAAGAGTCTGGTATTCAATTCTCTATCACCTTAGTTCAATGCAATTGAACCAATATTCATCAATAATTGATATCGCCTTATCACCCTATTTTAAGGTGATCAATAATAATTACAATCCGCCATAAAATTGCCACATTTAAAGGCGCTTGTGTAATCATAACTAATATTATGGTTGGCAGATTCTCCCAGTCTGCCGTAGCTTTTTCAGGCTTATTATCTAGTTATATCATAATCTTGACATTACCCCTTGACTTAACAATAAGTCTCTATTTCTTATATGTCTGGAGGAACTTTGCGTGCACTCAGTTAATGATACAACCACTCACAAGGCCCTTGATGATATAGGAATCAACCCAGGTTTTCTCTATAACTTCAAACGGAGCAATCCAAATACATGCCAACTTGTGTTTCCAGCCAAACCCATGTTGATCATGGAAGAGAACCATATCGCTTTATTTGAGCTTAGCCAACCCACTACAAAATACCTGATCAGCAGCCTGATTCTTGATCTTCTTAGCTAAGCTGAAGGAATATGCACTAGTTTGCAATTTGATCAATGTGTTTGCAATGTTCATCAAATAGTAGTTGGGTTCCATTCCGGTGGTGTCTTCAACACATGAATAAGGCATTTCTGGAAGATTTGGGTGTCGCCCATATAGTAGTTGAAAGGTGCTTTTCCCCATGGCGGAATTGTAGCTAAAATTATAGGCAAACATGGCGGTTAAAAGGAGGGAACTTCATTTAGAGGCATGATCCATTACTAATTTCCATAGTATTCTCACCAAGGTCCCATAACGCGTTCAACCATCCCATCGGATTCAGGGTGGTATAAGGTTGTCACAATCCTGCGGATGCCCATCAGCTTGTTTAACTTTGTCAGGATGTGCAAGGTGAAGTTGGTTCTGCTATCAATGAGAATGAACCGAGGGCAGCCATGTCACTGGATGATAAATGCCATGACAAACTTGGCCACTGTGACCTCCCCCAAATCCCGTATCACCTATGCTTCAACCCACCTGGTCAAGTAGCTAATAGCCACCAGAATGTACATGGACCGGTTAGCTCATGTTGGTAGAGGGCCAATGTCATCCAGGGAAGCCGTATGCTAGTAAAATGTGGTTTCACTAAACAATGTGAGGCTTATGGCAGAACAGCTGTAACAGTTGGAAAAATCTCAGTTCTGACTGCCATATAATAAATAATGCTTTTGGCGCACTGACAGCACCAAAGAAGACTAAATTCTACTAGGGGTGGTTTGATGCACTGACAGTGCCAAAACATTCCTACACCAAGTTAGTTATGCAATTTTATACTGTGGTTGGTCCAACTCAACCACACAAATTTCCTTGAAACTGGATACCCAAAAAAGACCAACAGGTAAGCGAGGTATGCTACTCCAAAACAACCTTTATTTTTATTTAAGTAATAAAAAGGGCACACCAAACAGAGCTTGTCTGGGGAGCAACTGACAATGCTCCCCAGGAGGGAAAGCTAGGGTTAAAATTCTGAAGTGAGCTTTGGAATTGGAAGGCATGCCTTTTAACAGCTGTCCTTTGGGGGCCTCACCTTAATCATTGATTAAATTCATATGAGCTTAATCTACAATTTGGACGTGTCACAATCTAGCGCCCAAAACTGACCAAAAAAATTTTTTTAAACAATTTGACTTAGTTTACAAAAATCTTAATTTAAGTCAAAATACAACAATTATGATAAACTCTATTGTTACAACGGCTTTTCCAATTGGCACTGGTGACAGCAGGAATCAGTTTTAAGAATGTCAAAGTTCATGCTCTCCCAAAAGTACCATGTTCGAGCAATTCCAGGGTCTTTTGTATTCCACCATGCCCAACATCTGGTTTGTGCTAATTATATTAGACTAGGAGGAAGGTCTAGAGATATTCACGGCATTGTACCCTATTCACTTATACAACTCACTATGTCTCTGGAACGTAATGGCCCTTATGCTGTCCAATACTTTGATTACTGGAGGTGGTTCATCGTTGTACTTACCTCTGAGCATCTTATCAATTATGTCATTCAGATCTGCCATAACTCAATATTGAGTAATTTTGATAAAATAATAAGCATTCAGGTGTTTTGCTCCAGGTTGGTGAAGAACTTTGAAGTCAAAATCCTGCAGTTTATGGCCCATTGGGCTAGGCGCCATTCAGGCACCCTGAGGCTCTGCAACTAGCATAAAAAATCATGATCCGTTAAATCTTTAAACTTTACCCCATGCAAGAATAATCTATATATATTATATGCATATATTACCGCTAAACACTCCCGCTCAGTAATAGTGAAATTACATTTGTGGCAATTGAGGCATCAACTGCAGTACGCCACTGGATGCTCCTCCCCTTTGGCATCTTTTTGGGATAGGACTTCTCCAACGGCAGAAAGGGACGCATCCATATGAGCAATGAACTCTTTATAGAAATTAAGGGAGTGCAGCACCGGCGTGCTTATTAGTGCCGTTTGAAGTAAATCAAATGAGCATTGGTGGCGTTCCGTCCATTCAAATGGGGCATCATTCTTTAATAACTCAAAAAATGGACCTCAGATACAGCTGATGTTGGGGATAAAGCGTCAGCATTAACTGACCATCCCCAGAAAATACCTGTACATCACGTTTGCTTCTTGGTGGGGTCATTTTCTGAATAGCCTCCACCTTGGCTGGTTGGGGCCTCATCCCAGTCTCATCCACTCAAACCCAAGGTACTCCAGTTGGTTCTTAAAGAAGTGGCATTTCTGGGGCTTAATTTTGATGTTAGCCTCCCAAGTTGGTGAAAGACCTCCTCCAGGTGTGTAAGCTTCTCAGAGAATTTATGAAAAAAGACATTAATATCTTCGAGGTACATGAGTACACACAAAAGCTTTTAGGTCACTGAGAATGGTTTCCATGGCCCGATGAAACATAGCTGAGGCATACCATAGCCCTTGAGGCACAAGGGTCAGTTGTAAAATCCACTTGGACGTAATAATGGCGCATTTCTCTTGTTCCATCATGGGCAACTTGATTTGCCAATAACCAAATATTAAATCCATCAGTGAAAAGTAACAATCTCCTCTCAACCAATACAAGGCATTATCAATTCGTGGCAAGGGATAAGAGTCCTTTTTTGTAATGCTGTTGAGCTTCCAGTAGTCTATTACTACCCATTTGGTGCCATCCTCCTTTTTAGACAATCAGAACGGGTGAAGCCCACAGACTCTTAAAAGGTTTAAGCATCCCTTGTTTGAGCAGCTTATTGATCTCCTCCGTTGCTACCTCTTCCATTGCCCTAGACTGGCAGATTGGCTGAGATCTGATGGGAGGATCATCTCCAGTATCCACTTGATGGACCACTCCCTGCGCACACCATAATTATGGTCATCTACAGCAAAAATCTTCTTATATTATTGAAATAAAGATATCACCTGCTCTTTTTGTTCCTCTGATAACCCAATTGAGTCTTTTGTGTGCTATCACCGTCATTATGCAGAGTTGTGGTTTTAGGGGTAATCCAAATTCATCCAGCGACACAAACTAGTGAATCTGGAGGACCTCCTCTGATGGGATCAGATGTAATAACGCCACTGTTTGATGTCAGCGCAACTGTATTGGTTCATGATGCAGATTCGCTAACAATACCTTATTCTTCTCATAACTAGGAAGAATAAAGCTTGAGCCAATTGGGGCTTAAAATGCGACTGCTAATAAGGGCCAAGGATCTCCCCATAAAGACCAGCTGGAACTTCCAACTCTAACTCAGTGTTCAATATTATTTGGTGCTCATATGGAATGGATATAGCTCCAGAAGCTCTGATTGGCAGCCCTTGATAATCATATATCTGTTGGGGAAGGGCTCAGATTTTACTCTTCAGTTGATGGTAGCAAACCAAAATCACCCCATCACTGTAGGCAAGGTTGATATGCCCCATGTGCACTGGATCCTTCATTACTCCGCTAAAGGTAAAGTAAATTTGGATCTGCTGCTCCAAAATTTCGAAGGTATCTTATGCCACATCAATGACAGCCCCATAGTGTCACATGAAAGCAGTTCCATTTAACAGATCATAATTACTGTTTGGTAACACTATTGATGGGGCTACCACAACAATTGACCAAAGTGCAATGGAAGTGCACTTTACACTCTCGCAAAGACCGTGTTTTCTTCTCCAGAAGTTCCATACACCCTATGATGATTCATATCAGGTTTTAGTGTAAGCTTTGCCACCAACTTTGTGGAAACAATATTGACTGGAGCGCCCATGTCTATGATAGAGCGAAACCTGGTTTTTGCTACAATAATGTCACTGTAGGTACTTTCAGTGCAAGAGGAAGATTGACTGTTTAATACATGGACAATTAGGGGGTCTCGTTTCCAGAGAAAGCTTGTAATCCCCTCACCGACTTTGGGGTACTCTTTGAAAATAGTGTCTACCGGAAGTGCATAGTTCAGACCTATTAAGGAAGGACCATCTGAGGCGGAATCTATCTTGTCTAAAGAAGCTTGTTCAAACATGTGGCAGGCGCACGGCTTTGGTTGCACACAAGGTCCTTCTTCCACTGCATACTGGTCTTGTGCCCATGTCAATACATTTACTCTTCTGACTGGCTGATGGTATAGAATCTCGTTATCATACTGGGGAAAATCAGCTGAAGTACTACAATTGGTTCAGGTGGGACGTCTGGGGCTGGAATAGCGGAAACAGATAGTCCTGTTTCTACTCCGCTCTGTCTTTTCCCTGGTATTGGTCCTTCTGTACATAGTGTACATGACGTTTGGGGCAACTTAAAGCAAGGTGACATGTCAACCACATTTAAAACAATTAACCTCATAGGATCCATGTTCTTGGTTTTCATAAGAGCATTCAAACCAATAACTTTGTTGATGTTTGGCGTAATTAGGGCCAGTTTAATAGTTAGGCTGCTAACAATTTCATAAGCAGGATGGGAGTGGAAGTTAAACTGCTGGTAGTAACTCGGCCAAGGGAGGGGCACATGATTATAATAAGGCCAGAGGCTACTAGGTGGAATTTGGGAAAACGGAAGGACTCCCCCAAATAAGAGGGACCATATGACGGCGGTGTGTTTCCACTCTGTATTGGGCAGCGTAAAGTTAGCACATATTTATCCCAAGAACTGAACATTTTTGAGCAGAGGGACGTTGTAATCCAAAATTGGAGAAATTATAATATTGAGCTTCCTGTATGGCTTCACAGCGGATTTCTTTGCAATGCACACGTCAGCTTTAGCAAGGACGCCTGCTCCTATTAACACATGGTCATCCTCTGTAAACTATTACGCAATTGCAGTAAGGGTCTCATTACATTGGAACCCAATGGTCAGAAATTCAGCTTTATGCTGTGACATTTTTGAAGTACCACCAAACAACCGCTACACGGTTTCCTTCACTTCTTATTAAGTGACAGAACTGCATGGAAGGTAGCAGGTAACTTGGTCAGAACTTTCAACATCCAAAACGGTTATCAGTTATTTACCCTTCCTCCAATTGGAGGCTCCTTCCGCTTTACATTTAAACTGTTTGATGAACATGTGATTGTTTTCATTATTGTCAAATGGGGGTAATTTTTCAATGCAAACTTCCTCCTTCACTCAAAATTGTGAGCCCTAGAAGTAGACAGAGGACTTTTCTGCCTCTCATAAACTGGACTCTTGAGGGGGGCCTGGCTTAAAAGGCCAGCTGCTCTTGAGGTAGTGTAGGGTTCTTCAGTGGCCAGGACGGACATTATACTGATCACATTTTTATCATAAAAAGATCCTTCCTTAGTGCCCCCTTGTGCATCTGCATCACAATGGGGACAAGGCAGGTAGAAGATAGTAGTTAACTTTCGCTTCGTTCAGTTTAGTTTCAATGACATCATCTAGTCAATTGGTGAGGTTCCTTTTCTGCTGTTCAAGTATTTGCAGCTGACTAGCTGCACTCTCAAGTTGAGTCATTACTTCATCGCGCTCCTGAAGGATATCCTCCTGCTTTTTAAGCACAGCGTCCACAACATTTATGAGTTCCGCAATCACATCCAGTGTAGCTGGTTGGTATGATTTCCCTTTGGTGAAGATCATGATTGTAGGTTAGGAATTTTTGGTGATTATTTAAATGGTCCCCATGTAGGGAGCACCACTGTTATAATTCCAACGAAATTGTTAAGATATTCCAGGAGAATTTTCACAGGGTCAAACCCACTGAGCAATCATAAAGAAGATATGAAGATCCTTGGTCCGCAGAAATACTTAAAAATATAACATAATATAATATGATATATTTATAATATAATATAATTTAATATAGAGCCATCCGCTCTAACTGACACTTTATTTATTTAAGATATCCAGCAGATTCTTGCTGTTCTACTTACTTTAAACTACAAACAACCTGCCTTCTTCAATCTCCTCATCTTGCCTCTATTTCAACAACCCAGATGATACCATTTTCTCAGCTTGATAATCATTTATACCGTTTCTCATTGGTTCTGGAAGAGTATGGAATCTAATTCTCTAATGCCTTAGTTCAAGGCGATCATATTATTATTGTCAATAATTGATATTTCCTTATCACCCTATTTGAAAGCAAGTTAATAATAACCCTAATCTGACCCAAAACCGCCTCATCTCAAGGCGATTAAAAATATTAAATAATATCATATTTGGTGGATTCTCCCCAATCCACCGTAGCTATTTCAGGATTATTGTACAGTCATATCAGAATTTTGTCTTTTTATTTGTTAAGTCCAAACATGGGATGGTTACTTCTAATAAAATTCAACTATAAAACACCAAGAAAAAACTAGGGGCACCCCAGATGAGCCGTGGCTACTCCTGTTGTCAGTGAGACTGCCAGTGGAAGGAAGAGGGGGAGTGACAGGGGAGGCTTGGGCCAAAACTGAACACAGATAAAGGAAAGGGTCCAATGAGAGGAACCAGATGGGGAACCAGGGCAACACAAATCGGCGTTGGTGGGATGGCAGGGGCCAAATAGCCAGGCTTGAAAGTGATCAATGAGGTGGGAATGGAAGCAACGCACAGCTTCATGGAGGGTTGGGGTAGTGCCAGATAGTTCATCAAGGACAATGGTGTGTATCATCCATATTGCTATTGAAACAATTGAGGTGTGGAGCGATGGGTGGATATGGGAGGTCATGGAAAAGGCGAAGATGTTTTTTGACAAACTGAAAGATCGCTCACTTTTCTAGAAAAAGAGGCGCATAACATCCCGCCAAATCACCTGTGATGGCGGTCAATCTTCCAAGTAGTGAACTAATGAACTGTAAAGATCGCATACAATGCATGAAGTTTGAGAGGCATTGGACCGCTCAGCTGTGCGGTACACTTTTCTCAGGCATCTCCACCATGGGCGCGGATTTGAGGTTGTAAAAAGGGATATTGTGTGTACCGCCAAATGTCCTTCTGGATCTTTAGAGAGTATGGGATGTTGAGCTTATCAAGGTAGTCCACACGGGTAATGAGTTGGGAATGTTGGGGTGCCAGGTTGTATAAAACGGCTTGGCCACGGATTTCTTGTTTAAAACGGTGAGTAGGGCGACCCTTTGGCGGTGTGTCCACTGATAATGATTTTCCATTCATCATTCTGCATGGAGAGGAGAATTTGTTTGAAGTTGGGAGGCGTCCCATGTTGGACCGCGTCAGAGGGATGAGAGGCTAGATAGTTAAACAGAGAATGGGGGTGGGTAGAATTTTGGAGGCCTAGGGTATGGGAAAAGTTGAAGCGGGCTGCGAGTGATCAGTGGTGGTCTAGGGATGTGGGGTTGGCGACTCTAGCGACCCAGATGCCTAGTATTTTGGCAGCATGGGCTTCAAAGTTGAGCAAGCCCATATCACCACTATGGCGAGGACCAAACATGACATCCAGGCGCACAGGGGGAGGGCGTCTTAACCAAAGCCACCCTTGTAGTTAGGCATACAAATAGTTGAAGAAAGAGAGGGAAAAGGCGATGTCATGGGCCACGAACCAGCGTTTGGACAGGAGCATATAGTTAGCAAGCACAACCCGGCCTGGTAGGGTAGTCTTGTGGGCTCTTAGTGATGCAACGCGCTTTGTGACATTTTCAAGGAGGTGGTGCTCATTACTGACGAGGTGTACCATCCTGCCTCCAGCCACACTCCCAAATGGTGTACCAGATTAGGCAGTTGGCCTACCATGAAAGGGAGCACAAGCGGGGCAGTATGGGATGGCCAGGGCAAGCAAACCTGTGATCTAGCTGCTGAAGTAGGTAGGTAACGGGGTGCTGGTGATCAGCGAGCTTGGTACCAGCTGAGGAGAATGATTTAATTTTTGAAGGCGTTAAGTGCGGCGGTACTGACCATGTAGTAATCCTGGATAGCAGCCTCCAGCGCACATGCATCTTGGTTGTTAGACGGACAAACCACACAATCATCAGCGTATGCCAGCATCTTAGCTGGTGCTTGGCCTTGCACATGGACACCAGCAAGGCGGCATTCACATTGCATAAAGTGGTTCAAGGCTGAAGTTGTACAAGAGTGGGCTTAAAGGGTTCCAATAACGGATACCCCTTTGAGGGTGAACCACATCTTTGAGGAAGCCAAGGCTACGCACCGCCATTGTGGAGGATTATGTAAGCGACATCTTCCAAAAAATGAACTGATGGGGGAGGTGGAACTTGTGGGGGTAGGCTTCCTTGTAATCTCAGTTGACCCTATCATAAGCATTCTGCTGGTATAAGAAAACAAGTTCCCCAGTAGCCGTGGATTGGCAGAAGTTAACTATGGTGTGTATGTTGTCCCATATAGATCTCTTGGGAATGAAACTGAACTGCTCAGAGGAGATTACATCAGAGGCAACATACCCTAGGCTGTTGGCCATAATTTTAGTAAATAATTTAGTATCTGTATTGATAATTGATATGGGGCGCCAGTTGGCCAAATCCAGGATACTCTCTTTCTTATACAGCGTTATCATGTACGACTCCTGGCCCTCAGGAAGAAGGCGCACTTCTAACAGACACTGGTTCATTGAGGCAAGCAACAAAGAGGAGAAATATTTAAACCTCTCTTATAGAACTCATATGGAATCTCATATGGACCTGGGAACTTCCTGTGTGGTTCACCACAAACGGCATACCAGAGTTCATTCCCAAGTATTTATATTCATCAACCACAGGTAACAGGAAACAGTGCAGATATGTGCGCCATTTAGAACTCATTGATTTCGGCTGGGTTGACTGGATCAGAATGATACAATTCATAGTAATGGTTTGAACTTTTTGTCGCAACTTTGACTAGAGTTTCTGCAATGGATTGGTCCAGCCGGTTCACCTGTGTGCAGGCCAAGCTCTCTTGTGGCATGAAGAATTTTTAGAAAAATAGGCAGAGAATGTGTCACCAACCGTTATATTTTTCTTCTTGAACTGAGCACAAACTTGATGCATGTGTTGTCTAACCAGTGCATTGAGATGAGAAGACACTTCTGCTCACTTGAAACCACAAGCTGGGCTGTAGCCTGAAGCAGGGACATTAGACTTCAGGTGGTACACTTCCAAAAATGTGCGCATAATGACCGCTGAGGCGGCCATGAGCAACGCAATGAGAGGTGCCATTCCTGATGGATAATGTTTGCTTTTGAAGGTTGAAAAGGTAGAAAGTGGGTCTGCAAAGAATGGTGTGGTGAGCTACGGTGCTAAAATCTTGTTGTCCACCCATGAGGAAAACCTAGGCGACGTGATCTCAGCTGGACAAAGCTTTCACAACTTTGGCGCCTTTGCGGCTGGGCTTGACAAAGTGAAGGAATTGACACCATCCTGTGGTTGGAAAAATTTATTTTTGTCATTGTAAAGTGTGCAATTTGGGACCAAAAGTTTAATGATGAAATATAATGTCTCTGTTGGACATAAACCTCAGCTGACCAATGTGAACATGGGGATGGGACATTTTG
>JAKSZP010005058.1:0-10453 GCA_022478985.1 Massospora cicadina
AACGGGAAGGTGAAAGCAATTAAAGGTATGGAGCTAACCAATGGCATGAGTGATATCCAATGTTCCTCAGAATGGTGGGATTTTACTGGCAGTTCATCCCCCATTTTGTGTACTTGGCTGCTACCCTCACATACCTTCTCACCAAGGAAACAAAGTATTAATGGGGCCTAAAAAAGAAGCAAACCCTTAGGGAGTTAAACCAATATTGGTAGAGGCGCTACTCTTAGCCTACCATGATATCAGCAAAACGTTCTAACTCTATACTGAAGCCAGGGATCTAGAACGTGGAATGATACTGCATAATTAGATGACAAAAGGATGGACCATCCAGTAGAATATTATTCCAAGGTATTTAGTAAAGCAGATAAGAATTACACAGTCGCAGAAATAGTGTTCCTATTGGTTATCTTAGTGGTCACCATTTTAGACCTTACTTGTATAGGGTATATGTTAAGGTAGTTATGGAACATACATTGCTCTTTTGGTTGTGAAACATGAATGATCTTGATTGACGCCTTGCCCACTGGGCAGTGTTACTTCAAAGCTTTGATTTTGAGATCATACACTGAGAAGTGGACAAACACCTAAACGTCATAGGCTTATTATGATTTCCAGTGTTCCACTTACAAGTGCTACAGAGTGATCGACTCTATGACTTAATTAGATTACTGGAAGAGGCCTGGCAGAACAAAACAGATGAAGCTAAAAGAGTCCTGATAAGGTGTTCCAATACACCCGGCTTCTTGATGAAAATCTACTTAAGAAGATTCTAACATGCTGTAGCTTATATTAGGCCCAGTGACTGAATGGAATTAGTGATGGAGGCCATAAGCACGTAGGCCATGGAAGATCTAAGAAAACGCTGGAACACCTTAAAGAGAGATTCTGCTTGAAGTGTATGTCTGATGAAGTGCATTAAGCGTTAGAGTTGTGTATACCATGTTTAAGTTTCCACCCACTGAAGAAAAAATTTGTGTTTACTCCAATCTACCTAAAGCACCCTTCAGCAATGTATCGATCAAGATGGTGGGACCTTTACTGACTGCATCCAGTGAGTCAAAGCTCTTCCTAGTAGCGATTGACCACTTTACCAAGTGGGTTGAAGCCTCCATGATCAATACATATACCTCAAACTCAACCACTCACTTCCTTTATAACCAAGCTATCACAAGGCATGGTTTCCCTCAAGTTTTACTTTCAGACAATGATAAGAATCTCATCTCAGATGTGGTGATAAAGTTAATGGACCTTGTGGGAGTGAGACAGCAATTCACCACTACCTATACTCCATCATCAAATGGAAGCATCAAGCATGTCAATGGAACCTTAAGAGGTATATTGAAAAAATGGTCCATAAATTCAAATTGAAATGGTATCAATTTGCGGCCATCAGCATTATTGCCTTACTGGTCAAGCCACCACTGAGTGATTGTAATGTTCCCTTCCAAAGCACTTTATAGCAATAGGCATCACTGCCAACCCTATTAGCGCCGATCATTACAGCGGACTGGAAAGAACCTGCTGCCTGTAAAATATCAGCAGGAGTTAGCTGACAAGCTATAAGAATTCAATTGGAAACTTCAAACTATATAGAGGCAACTATTACTCAAAGTCATTGGGAACGTCAGAGATGGACTAGGCTACCAGAGTACAGCCTAAGGGGACAAAGTTTTTTTCCATCAGTTATGGGGATCACAGCCAGAGAAGTTACCAGCTATATGGACTGAGGATACTACTGCCTTGCTAAGAGAGGAGCCTACTAATCAATCTTGGATGATAATACTAACAATGTATTTAAATAGAGTTCATGAACAGCACATGGGTACATTCTCCTAATATCATCTTGGGAGTATGAGTGCTGCAGATATGGCTGCAAGTGTACCAGAGGATCATTTTTAAACTGGCGGAATGAACAGAATTCACCCCCAAACTGGTGAAAGTGAAGGCAACTTACCTATCACAGATGGAGTTAGATAAGACTCTTTTATAGAAGCAGGGGAGGAAAGAACTTTACCCCATGATCAGAGCAATGTCATAATAAATATCTTTTAACCTGATGCATAAAGCAATTAACTAAATGAAATGATGACGTTGCCAAAGATTACTATGAAAATTGACCCTTTTTATACCTTCAGAGGTCTAAAAGAATTTACAACTCACCAAAAAAGTGATGATAACTGGATTACCCTGATAAGGATAATTGAGGATCTCATTTAAATATTACCAAATCCAGCCAACAGCCAATTTGAGAGTCGTTTGAAAACATGATGTGTGGTGCATCAGAGGAGCACCATCACAGGAACTAGATGTTTATAATCATATTACAAATATGGTAATCAAGCAATACTTGGATAAGATGCTACTTCCCAAAACCTAGAAGTGAGGACAGAAGAAAGGGCCCCTGAATATCCAGATTCAAGGGTAATCACCACAAGAAGGAGCTCATAGGTATAAGAGTTAGCTCAAATGGACAAAGCATCTAAAGTGGCAATCAAATGCTGCCTCACTAGGGGATCTTGAAATCCCCAATATCATTACTAATATTCTAAAATTATTTTACAAAATTCATTAATCTTATATTTTTTTACATTGATAGTATAAATTACTTCATTTTTTACTTTAATAAAAGAACCTTTCTACATGATCTAAGTTTTATTCTTTTTGTTTCAATTATAGTGGTTTAAGTGATCTAATAATCAGTAGCCAGTATGGGATTGGAAATTAAAAAGTTATAGTGACCAGTCTGAGATCTTCTTTGTTTCAACAAGACACCTGATATTGCAGATACCTTAGAGCTGATTTGCCAAATGGTAGGTGGATTGGCTTCCATGGAGTCTCAAGTACAGCTTATATTGAACATGTCAGAGAGTGTCAACAAGAAGATTGTCAAAGGAGTGAACAGTTTACTAGAGAGATCATTACTACAGTGGGTGGCATCAGAGGAGAATTTTCTATAAGGATGATTGTGATTTAATTGAAGGTTGTATGGTGCTTAATCTTCATGGAGTAGACCCCCTTGAGCAGCGAGTCAGCCTCACATGCTAAGATGTCTGAGGTCAGAGTTCTGTTTTCCATGTTAGAAGAAATTGAGCAGGTTATTTACCACACCCTGGTGCATCTCCAAGAGATATATTCCAAGACTTACCTCCTGGTAAACAACAGAGTTGAACAAGCTAAACTAAATGCCTCAACGCCATTCATTCCTCAACACTGAGACTCCTCACTGTACTGATAAAAAAATTGGAACAGCCAATTCAAATGCTTCAACGCTCTGTTCTTTCATTGCACTAAATCTCCTTACTTTTCTGGCAACAAAAGTAAAATTACCAACTGAAATCCTTGGCGCCCTCTCAGTTTCTCTGCATAGACACTCCTTAATGTTTTTCTAACAAACCAGCCAACTCAAATGCTTCTTCACTCTTCTATTTCTCTGTTCTGATGCTCCTAGAAGTTTTAAAAACAAAACAGCCAACCCAGATGCCTCAGCTCCCTCTCTGTTTCCCCACATTGAAGCCCCTCGATGTTCCAATGACAAAATCAGAACAGTAAACTAAATGCCTCAGCGCCCTCTCTGTTTCCCCATGCCAAAGCCCACATTGTTCCTATAAATGGAACAGCCAAACTAAATTCTTCAGCGCCTTTGCTGTTTCCCTACGTCAAAGCTACTTGATGCTCTGAAACTAAAATTGGAGCTAACAAATACAATTTTTTCCCTTTCACTGATTTAATTACTTCTAAAAACTAAAATTTTTTTACTAATATTATGGGGTTTTCTCTGATGTTAAGGAAATAAAACCTCATACAAACATAAATATAATCAAGAGTTTACTTTAAAAAACCATGGATCGCCAAAATCTCTCAGAGCTCTCCCCACCATTCTGTTATGCCTGCTTCCCGTCCATTACCTGCATTCTCCCCCTGACACAAAATTTCTGACCAATTATCTGGCCATTAAAATCACTAAACTGATTATGCACCAAAAGTGGTTGTCAGTGGGCTCAGGTGAATGCAAACACATTAATGATACTGCATCAATACCACTTTAGTTTTCTTGCCTTCTCCTTGTGTACCTCTGACGTGCGCAAATGCTCCCTGGTGCAGGAGCTGTTAACCTTTCTTAACTCCTTTATACACTCTAATCCCACCTACAATAAATATAGCATTAAGCTCACCCACCTGGTTGTCAAGATCGACATTACCCATGAACAATATCACCTCATGTTTGACATTTTTATTCATGTGGTTTATTTATTGGGAAAAAAGACATCCAAACCTTGATTGCCACTGCCACCACATCAACTAAGCAAAGCAATTAAAATTCTTCCTTTGCTGTTTTAATAACCTCTCATGTCTGTTAACTTTACTCCTCTCAATCTAAGTTTAAATCTAACCATGAATGCTGAAAATCTCCATTGTTGAATGCTCTCTGCTGTCAAGAAGAAACACCTGACCAAAGTTTACCTTTATCAGTTGCCATGGGTGTTGCCCAATTTTCCCATTATATATGTCCCAAGCGCCAACTCCTCAAACGCGCCCTGCCCTGCCAATCTTGCCTTATAATTTTGGATGAAGCTACCACCCCCATCAAGTATGCAATTTATTTCAACATCCAAACCAACAACTTCCTGCACCAAGTGCAGCTGAGACAAACCTTATGCTCTCTTAATTGATGTCCATCACAACTGCCTTATTTGTTATATTCCACATACCTCCAATTTTTTAGTTCTTTATCAAGTCCAACCCATCTCTGGCGAGATTATTGTCACCACCAGCTGAGGCTTGATGGTGAATCTGTTAATAATTGCTCTAGTGAAGCGTCAACTTTGGGGTTATAATGTAATTCTTACTATATATGATGTCAAATTTAATTATCATTGGTATCTACATCAGTTTATATGTAATAAGTGATGGTTAATAGGATTAAGGCCCAAAATAATTACTATAATTTATCAAGCGATGTTTTGTCAGAGATAAATTCTAAGATCTCCAAGAATCTTCTATTTAACGTACTGAGAGATTTTTATACTACCGCTGAGTTTACAACCCAACAAACTCCAGATAAATCGCCCCATTAGTAATTCTCTGGATAATTAAATAAGGAAGGATTCACAAGTTGACTTAACATTATCATGGTATTAAATCTGATGTTATCTTCAGTGTTTAACTTTTATAGTTGCCTCATCAGCCACCTTATACCACATATTATATCTTACTATGTATTGGCTTCCTAATGGCAATTATAAGAACAACTTAACTGTGCTAACATTATTGATCTCAGTTCAGTCCTCACTGATGAATCCTTATCTACTCCAACTCTAAGCCTGGACTGTGCCATCACCTTCTACATTACTGAATCTACACCCACCCTCACACATGGTATGCGCCTATCCCTCATTACTTTCTTGATTCTATTCTGATACTTCAGATAGTAAACTATTTTAGTAATAAAATACTTCTTACTCCCTATGTTTACTTTATATAGCAAAAAGTCATTAAGATCTTTGACGTAACCATACCAAGACCAAAGAGTAGCGAGCTTACTGCGTCGTTGTGCTATACAGCAAGGTAAGAAGTTGGACCAGCCAACTGTTACCCTATGCAAGTAGCGCGTAAAGGGAACTTTCACTACACTAGGGAGATGGAACCCATACTTCATCAAAAAAAATCAACCTATTTTTTGGTAATACCATTTCAAAAAGTTTTTGCCAGTATCAATCTTATTAATTAGTTAAAGAATTTGGAATATGAAGATGTTATTAAAAAACTTCATCAGATAGAGAAACCTTCATAAGCAGATGTGATTGTTACTGTATTAATTAAGATATTAACACCAAAAATCACAGAGAGTAGTGTTAGGAACAGAAGTACTTTGATAACAAGTACTTAATCTTGAGATGCATGGTGGAGGGAGTTAAAATGGCAATGGATGGAGGTGACAGTGTCACAATCTATTCAAGGGGGATAGGAGTGACTAAATCGGTGTCACAATCTAAGTTAATACCCATAAGAGGGTCGTGGCTGAGGAAATTTGGCATGATTTGGGTGGACCCTTTTACAAACTTGTATTTGAAGTCAAAGCTAAGGAGATCAAGGTTAATCCTGATCTGCCTATGTACCAAATTTTGTAATTTGTAATTGTAGTTGATAGGTTTGTGGTCAGTGAGCACATTTATGGTATGTTTGGCTTCTTGTAAAAGTTATCACTAGTTAATATGAGACTAAAATGACAGCCAACTTCATATCATAGATGGCTCATTCACACAACATTACACTAGTTTTTTTGAAAAACAAGTCACTGGATGTTCTCATTGTTGAGTAATTGACTGGACCTAATTATCAGATATTTGATAGGGACATAATAATGTTAACATGATTAATTTATTATGGATCATATCAGATATCAGCGATTATGGATTAGGAATATCCTAAGCTTATGCAAAGCTTGGTATCCGCGGCCTAGCAACTTCACTTAATAATTTTGACTATGATGACATGGGCTCAAGGGCTTTGTTGGTTAGATTGGACTTAACATTAAGTTTTGACTTGATGACTTGGGCACGTGGGCTTTGTTGGTCTATGTCAAAATTAGTTTTTAATGTTGGTCAAGTTTTTGATCAAATTAATTACTAATTAGTGGTACAAATTGCCTTGGTATGTGCTACCAATTGCTTGTAAAAGAGAATCAGTTCAGTTATTTTCAGATGCGTCTGAAATGCCATCTTGAGAATATTGACATTATTTACACTGACCCTGAGGCTGTGCTAGATGCCCTGAGTCAAAGTAACTGTAGACCCTCAAACGAACATTTTATGTGTTCCTCTGGCCAAGTGCCATTGAAAATGAGACGTCATGGGTAAGATGTGGTGGACATCAAACCCTATAAATGATCTCCAAGTTGATACTAATAAAATACATTCATCTATTACCACTAGTTTATAGTTTAACTTATAAGCTTTTTGTGTTTAATACTTTATTTTGTAGTAGTCAAGAATTTACTTGGTATCAGTAAGATCAGGGCAGTGAGCCATTATCCAAGTAATGACAGGAGAATACAACTTTGAAGTTCTATTACCAAGGAGTTATATCTTGAACTATAGTCACCGTCTGGTCTATTGTCTTCATACAATAGACACTCAAAACTCCACCATACCGCAGAAGAAGAACCAGCCATCCAAATAAGACCAAAATTCAACACTCATTCATTACTTTCATGTAGTAGAGCATATACAGCTGCGCCAGAGGTGTCACAAGCCACAACTAAGGTATTGTAAACATTATCATGACATATAAGAGATAATTGATTAAAAAACTTATTGTTACATCAAAAGCATTTTGGCATTCAAGGTCTAGATATATAAGCGTTCTTATAGTTAGTGGGTGTATGGTAATGTGAGCTTAGAGGAGGCTAGCAAGTATTTTTTGGGATATTTAATAACCCCAAAAAGCTAATCAGTTGTTTCTGCATCAAAGTATTGGGACAAGAGCAAATGGCATTCAGTTTAGAAGGAGCAATATCATAACCATCTTTCATTACCATACTCCCAAAAAATTGAACTTTATCCGCATATTAACATTTAGAAGAATTTCAAATAGTCCAGCTTTGAGTTGTGCTGCAGCCACCGCTATCAGATTCTTGGCATGTTTTTTGGTAATGCATGAGTGAATTAAGATGTCATAAAATAAGTAACTGCGAGTATGGACCCTCTACCACTGCCTCCCGAGTTCGATCCTGGTAATGGACTTTGGGTAGGGGACAATTTTGACTGTGTTGGTTTTGTGCACCAATGCCCTGAACCAAGATAGCAAATAGCAAAGGCGGTCCATGGAGTTCCTGGCCTATCATACGTCGTGCATGGAGGTTTTCCAGGTTTTATCCTCCTTTCCCATTTTCTTCACTTCCCTAATTGGTGCGGTACCATCCCCAGGTTGACCCACCTCAAATAAAATTTAAATAAAATAAGTAACTGCACAGGTAAATCTAAGATCCCTCATAAATATTAATTAGTCTTTGGAATCCTGATGAAGTTTTCTTCAATCTAAAAGACATGACTTAATATATGGTAAACTCCATACCGCATGCAGATTGCTATCAGACATTTTTGGACATAATTCAACTACTTTTTATAGTATTATTAACCTGGTCAAGTTTTTGAGAAATTCTTGAACTTGGAAATGGCTTGCATATATAGCAGCCTCCAGGTGTAGTGTTATGGGCCTGGGACTATAACGCTTTTAAAGTGCTCATAATCTATACAAGATCACATTGTACCATCAGGTGTCTGAGCAAATACCACTTAAATGAGATGAGAAATATTTTCTTAATCATTATCCCTTTTCCTTCATATCATTAATCAATGATTTTATAACTTTATCCTCTTTATCTGTGTAGGGATAAATTAGACTGTGATTTATAGTAAAGCCAACCATCAACTGGAAGCTCAGGTCAAAACTCTGAGTGAAATGGTAGATAAATATTCTACATCAAAAACAGTCTTGAAGGGCTTTAGTAATAAGAGCATAGTGGGTAATGAAGCCACAACATAAGTAGAGAAATACACCACAGTTACTTTCACTTCATTCTCTGTTGTCAACGTTAGAAGAAGATGAATTTTACCTGGATAAGAATTATAGTAAAAACTATCATGTTCTTTTCCAAAAGTTCAATTGATGGCATTACAAAACTACCCAATATATCATTAGGTATAAAAGGCTATGGAATTGCAGAAATTAGCTACAAACTCATGTTTATGGGCCAAAAAATGAAGTAACTTACACAGAGAGAGTGTGATCATTGGAACACGTGAAGAACCCATTACAGCAAGCTCTACATGACTTTAAAGTCTAAGGTCTGCACAAGTGCAGGTCTATATAAATTTCCTGTGGCTCCAGTTTTTACTAGAGCATATATTGATACTTTGTGTTACTTTTGAATTTTTCACAAAATCAAAGGCTGGTTCCTTCAAAGACTACACAATTATTAGTCATAATATCACCAGCAGAATCTCCTAAAGGATGTTTGTTCTTTAGGGAAAATCTCTTGGGAAAAAAGTCATCAATAAAGCAAATCTTTGCTATATGAGAAGGAAAGATCTCTCATCATCACTAGGCAATCTCTTGGCTTAAAAGAGATCGTTGGTAAGGCAAATCGTTGCTATAAATGCAAGCAAATATACACTAAAAATGCAGGCAAAATCTCTAGTTAGTTTTAGGTCAAGGTAACTAATAAAAGACGTATTAGATCAGGCGTAACTTTATTAAGAATTAAATGGCACTTTAAATAGTACAGAATTAAGAATAATATAAAATAAATGAAGGGGATATTCCAGATGATGAGAGATAGGCGTATACCACAAGTGAAAGTATAATTAGATTCAGAAATATATGGATAATGGCACAGTATAGGTTCAGAGTTGGAGTAGATCAGATTTCAACATTAAGAGATGGCCTGAGACTAGTAAGGGTAACACATTTAAGTGGTTTCCATTATCTGCCATAGGGAAGCCAACAGATAGTAAGGTATAATAGGTGATATAAATCTGTTAATGTGGTGAACAGAGGAGTTACATGTTAAATATAACCTCAGTATTAATATCAAGATGATATTATGGTAGTTCAGGTATCCTTCCCTATCCTATTGGCCAGTGGAGCATTAGTGGGGTGATTCATCTCAAATTTGTTTAGCTGTGAATATGGCATTAATAACCATTTGATGCTATGTAAATTAAGGTTAATAATTTTTAGTCTTAATCTAGATAAAGTATTGATTTCTAAATTAATAAAATATAGGCCAAAATTTCCTAAATAAATAAATGTATCATGAGCCCAAGGTCAAGGCTTCACACCTACTAGGGAAAATACTGACAGTTGCCCTAGTAAATTTTGGATAGTAAACAAGAAATAAGCATGGTAAAATTTATAAAACTCATTAAGGGAACAAACATATGATAATGAATTCTTAACCATAGGAGTTTCTAGTCTTTCTAGTTAACTTGTGAATCAAGAGGTCATTTAAATTTTTAGCATTAAAAAAGGGACTGGTTGGGAAATTTGAAGAGCCATATAGAGACCATAAATTGCAAAGATCCTCATAACCTGAATCCAAGTGGCGTTTCTTTTTAACTTTTTTATGAGAGAGAAAATGTAAAGAATACTTCTGATTCATTAGGAATTTAGAAACTTTTAATTCTCCTAAGGGCCTATATAAGTTGATGACATATAAGTGTATAAACTCACAACTGGGAATCTAGATTGCATCATCAAGGTATCCTATATAGGAAGGAATTGTTTGGGGTAGTCATGTGTTAGAGTTTTTGTCTATAAGGCAATTGGTCCCTTCTTTTTGTACTTAATGTTGTCAACTTCTTGTTTTAGGGGTGTTGATATTGTCAACAAATCACTGTCTACATCAATTAAGTCAAGACAGGAAAGATTAAATGGTGAGCAAGTTATAATG
>JAKSZP010005059.1:0-10414 GCA_022478985.1 Massospora cicadina
CTATCAAAATTGATATGCGATTGGACACTTGCAAGGGTGAGTCCTACTTGAAACCACGTTTGTTGAGCTGACGCTGAGCCCTGAGAGAACGTGACTAGGGGAAGAGAAATAGATATGTCAGAAGATGCCAATCGTGAAACCCCAGAGTGGGGTGGAAAACAGCAATAAAGGAAGAGGCAATTGGCAAATAACCCTGAGTAATCCTGATAAGGCACTGGCGCCAGAAGATTTGTCTTGAGTGCCTGCTGACGGGCCTCATCAAGAACACCAGACATGTGAGCTGGCAGCAAAGAAGGAATACTTGAGGGAGGTTGTCAAATCATACCCCCAATTAGTGCCATCAATGGAAGATAGCGATGGGAAGCTCCAGAGAAGAGGTAGTCATGTAACAAATGGATTGCATCCTGTAAATGATGACTATGGGCTTTGCGGAAGCTGAAGCTGAGTGACCCATGAAAGTCAGGTGAGGCTGGAAGCTTCATCAACCAACTTCAAAGAACTTGGTCAGCAAAGTGGAGAGCATAAGTGACAGTATTCCAATCCAGAAGGTTGTCCAGATCTGAGGGATTCAGTGCTAATGACAATGCCTCAGTGACTTGCGTTTGAAGTTCAGCATAGGGGAGCTCGGTATGAATGCTGTTCTCAATTGTAAGCTCAGAAACCAATACAGCAGGTTTGTAGAATTGACTGAGTCAGAAGAGGAACTCAGGGAGCAAATCTGACCCAGCCAGGAACAAACAATCTAGAGCAGTCAGCATAACCTCCAGAGCATTGATGATGATGTTCAGAGCCTCAGTGAAAGGAGCTGAATCCAGAAGGGTTTTGAAGTCCAACTTGGGGATCAACTGCATAGGAAGAGTTGGCCAAGAGTTATTCAAAATGATGGCACACCTGGTTTTGATGGGTTGGATACCATTTCCGGTAACTCAATGGAAGGACTAGCTTTTTGTACCAGGCTAGGCGCATGAGTCCTGGAGGGACCATAGAAGAGGGTCCGCTGAGCATCCTGACTCATTTGCTGGAAGAGGCAGAGGTCCAAATTTGACAGACTGTTAAGAAGCTGTTGGTAGCAAGATTCCGAGTTTGACATATGAGCAGGACTAGAGGGGGGATGTCAGACTGATATAGAAGTTGACATTATGCACCCTACACTCCATTAGGCTCTAATTTTGGGAAATTAATTTCATAAAATTAATGAAATAAGATTTCCGAGGGAAGAATGACTTACATCCAAGAGGTTATGAGCAAAATAATGAAGGCGAATATAAATAAGTATTCTTAATTAAGCCATGAGATGAATATCAATGGCAAGAGTCTCCTGTTTAGGATGAGGAGAGAATCAGGAATTCTAGGACGCCAGACCAAGAAACCTGAATATGACAGCGGGTCATATATCCTGATGGGGGGAAAACTGGATCCTGGGAAAAATATTGTCATGAGTAAATTGATCAGCCTGGCATGACAAGAGGTCATGGGGACCGCGCTCTGAGTAGGCAGTAGCGAGGAGGAAGAGGAAGAACGCCGTGTGCCAAAGGTAGTCCTGAGCAGCGTTGAGTATTGACAAAGTACTCTGCTTGAACCAATGAAGTATTTGACCAGGTGTCCAAAGTGGTATTTCCATGACCAGTCCTTTTCTCGCTGAAAATCTAGGCAAGAGGGGGGATGTGTTGGGATTTTTGCCCATATTCCCACACTGCTAGATTACCTGGTATTGCTAGGGGAAAAATTCCCTAAGGTGAAGTGAATTGGAAATTGGTTGACCCAAATTTTGGAGGAACTACGTTTGGGGGATTTTAGGATATTTATCTGGTTGTATCCATTGGGGATTGATCCAGATGAATACCTAATATCTCATTGGGTGGAGTGGCTGACAAAATAAGGGCATCTGATAGTAATTAACTATCAGGTGTATTGATTGGGATCAATCAGGTTTCATCACCAACTGATTGGGAATGTTTAATGAGTTGCAAAATGAGTGATGCTGCCTGCAACTAGTGAATCAATTGGTTGCTAGCCAATTATGAATGATTCACTTGGATCAAGAGGAAAATGTTAAGGATACGTTTCTGACTCTTTCATTTGAGGTCTTGAGGATGTTTAACATCAGAATCCTAGTCATGATGGGGAAGACCATCGCTGCTGAGATGAGGAAGGGTGATTCAATGGCAACAGCTGCTGTTTCATCGAAGAGGTGTCAACCAAGGGTTAGACAGCCAAATCCCCTATAAATTCCCTAGAATTCACTATTTTAAAAAACACTCAAAAACACTCAAAAACACTCAAGTACACTAAAGTAGAAAAGAGTAATACACTGAAAATTACTCACTGATTGACACAAGTTTATGGTCAGGAAAGAACTAACAAAGAACTTTATTAGTTTGACTGTAGATTTGGTAATAGTTAGACTATCAGCATCTAGCGTGAAGATTCCATCTTAAGGATATTATTGCAGAAGGCAATAATTGGTAGACTCTCAGAGAAGAGTAGAGATCCAAGTGGGGATCTAGAGATGAAGGGAACTACAGCTAAGGGATTGCTGCCAACTGTGTGTTGGGCCAAAGGGGACTGTCATCAGAGGATCTTGATAAAGATTGAGTGGACAGGACTATAGGTAACAAATCCCTAAGAGTGCAATAATCAGTATCATTGGAAATACTGGCCAAAGTGTTGGGCCTGAAGATAATTCTAACTCAACTATGGATAATAGTCATCTTACTATTATCAGATTATATATATTCTTACAACGTGAGGTGCACAAGGAAACTGAACCTGTGCAGTAGAAAGATTACTAGGGTTGACCTCTGATAAATCAACTCCTAAAGTAAAATTTTTACAACTGTATATAGGCATAAATGTTTTTCTTGCCAATGACTACTTTACTAAGTGGGTTGAATCTGTTTCTGTTTCTTAAGGTAGCGCAATGGCTATAATTTATTTCTGTATCAACAGATCCTTACCCAAGATGCCCTAAAGTTTTATTTTCTGATAATTTAACAAACTTTATTTTTAATAATTAGATTATTAACTTTTATTAATGGAATTAGACAACCTTTACCACTCCCTACTACCCAGCTACAAATGAAATTGTAGAGAGAACAAATGGCAATTTTATTTTCTGTTTTATATAAACTAGCAGCATTGGATCCCATCCATTAGAATGACTACTCCCCAGTGCCTTTCTTGATTATTGCGTTAGCTATCATCAGTCTAACCAAGTGACTCCTATTAAGGCCTTATATGGTATAGAACTATTTCTGCCATCCAGCCTGTAGCCCAAACTTTGATAAACTACTTCTGATAATTTGGAGCTTATTGAGATGTTTGACAGATGAAATCATATGTATTCAAGCTATAGCTGGTGAAGTATTTTGATGCACTGGCTATAAAACAGGCCATCAGGCCAATGCCAAATGACCTGCACTCAGAGTATTCCCTAGGTGATTTAGCTTTTTGTATCATTTATCATCCTGGGGGCTGACATCTCAATATAAGCTCCAAATTATCAGAAGTAGTTTATCAAAGTTTGGGCTACAGGCTGGTTGGCAGCTAAATAGTTAAGACCCTATAGGGTAATTTATCAACATGGGCTAGTATATTCTATCACTTCCAGTTCAACTGAAACCATGGTAAATTGAATACACTGCCATTTTAGCAGGACATATGTCCCTCCATGACAAGATCTTGAAGGGGGTGTTTTAGAATTTGACCTTTAAATTATTTATATCCACCAATTTTATATTGTAAATTCTGGTTCACCCAAATTAAAGTTTAAAAAATGGTTCAATTAGAAAAAATCTTGTTGAGTCAATCATAAAAATATTTAGCCAAAACTAATTTCATTCTAAAAAATAAAAATACTATTGCCTGCTAAAAAATAAACAATTCTTTCTACCCTGATAACTCTAAACTTAGCTTTATTTATTATAACAAAGTTTTTAAGGCATTAATGTCAGGGTGATAGCTAGTTTGAAGAGGATCAACCATTATAGTTAGGTTTGAAAATGCTTAATGGATGATTCTGGGTGCCAGGGGCTTAGCTTCACTGATTAACTTTAGGTGGACGCACTAGAGATTAATTAAGAGGCTTTCTGCTCTACTAATTACCAAAGGCCCCTACAACAAGCCAAAAGGCTGCAATAAAGGCAACTGCAGATCTTACTGGGGCAACCTTCATGGGAGAGAGAGGCATGGAGGGCAACAACCCCTTTAAGGTTTGTGGATGGTTATTATTGTGTTGGATTGGATTTAAATAATCTTTAAATATAAAAATAAACAATTACAACCTTATTAGGTAGATCTACCAGAAATAAGGTGATTGCAGTTTTTCACAGTATATGCAATAATTTAGCAACCACAATTATGAAGATAAATGTCCACAAGCTTGTAAAGGTGGGGAGTGACAATGGATCCATGGATTGGAACGTCCACTTGACAATCTCCAGAATTATCTTGCAGATGGCAGTGTGCATTGCCAGATAATATTTGCAACAGTCAGCAAGGTGGCATGGATGTTGGATTACATAATAAGGAGTACAAACACAAAATTTCTAAATTGAAAAGAAACTTAAGGTAAGAAAACTAAAGAATAAACTGATAAACTACCATAAGGAGGGTGGTTGCCTAAAACAGTGGAGGGGGGAAGTGAGTTTAGAAATTTGTGATAGATAAGCCTCTTTCTAGGCACCCCTATTGGCAGACTGAGCTTTTTGTGAAAGCGTTAAGGGGAAAGGCATTAGAGGTCTCATATAGCATCATGAAAGTTCTGGCAGCAAGCTGCCAATTAAGGAGAAATCTAGTGAGATACTACCAATCAGAACAGATTTTTCTGGATAGGAAATTTACTAACACCAGTTCTTCAGGAACCCATTTTATCAATATAATTAATTGCATTAATATCAGTAGTATGATGCATGATCTGTGGGTTTAACTCTCAATCTAAACTATTATGATAGACTAATCTGATTTATTAGACAACCTAGGTCTCATATGAGGATTTGGGTGGGGTGGGGCAGTTCCTTAAATATCATCAGTGACCAGGCTACACTTGGGGTGAGCCTGAGGGTCCTGCTGGAGGACCCTAAATTTAACCACCTCACTGCATATCCCTTAAATTATTTTTGTCAGATTAGAAGAGGAAATGGAAGGCAGAGAGTGAGGTTCTTTAAAAGTCAGGGCAGTAACTCACCACTCATCTACCACATAAGCTAGGTTATTGATATGAGAGAGGAACTCAACTGGGGGCTTGTGTCACTTCCTAATTCTGTGTGAAGATTACTCACAATCCAGCTGAAGGAGCAGGTCATCTGGACTTACAGTTGAAGTGTCACCACCCTCTCTGGACAATATAACTTATTAACTTCCAGTTATTTAGTGATTAAATGTGATAACTCCTTACAATTCCATCAAGGTTTTTTAAGTAGATTTCCTTCAGATATTGTAAATCCAATGGTATGCTTTAGTATTTATTGTTTAAGTAAATAGTAAAGTTTTGCCTAGACTAATTCAGATATTAAATTTATAATTTAAATTAAGTGGGATTGCAAAATTAACTTTACATAAATTGTATCTATATTAACTCTTAAAGAGTATTAAAGCCCAATATTTAGGTGAATTTATTATTGTTGAGTATAAATATACATGTTACCATGACTAGAAGAACTATAGATAATTTATATAATCAACTATATCAAAGTATAGTTGGAGTACTATTACATATCATACTAAGCTCATTTAATAGGAAAACTGAAAAAGTTATTTTTGCTTTTCTAAGTTAAACACTAGTCATTAATAAGTTTTAGATCTATACATTTACTTAAGTTGAATTGAGTAGATTTTGCACTTTAAGTAAATTATAGCAGATTTTAAGAACAAATGTCTACCTTAATTTAACTTTACATGGAGGTTAGTTACAAGATTTATCTGATTGAAAATTAATAAAGGCAAATTTAATGAAATACCACAAGTAAAGTAAAATACATCTACACAGCACTAAAAATGTCTTTCGGTAGCTCCCCGTATTAGCATGATATTTTTTAGTTTTCTATATATGTTTATATCTTTTTATTATTTGTGAGAGTCCTTTCAGAGTACTGCTCATCCATTGGACCAACATTATGGCTATCAATGCGCTTGTATTACATTCTATCTAGGCGTCTTCAGAGACTTATATTGGTTTACTATAGATAGAGTGATATTATTTTTTGTGTATATAGTTTCTTTATTGTATTGCTTATATTTTTGCTTGTTTTGAATTTAGCTACCACCTGGAATATGTGAGTAATTTATAAAATTTGATCACACTACGTGTTCTAGATAACTCAAATTCTATAGCTACAGTTGATTTAGATATATAAGGTTTCATCTGACACTAAGGCTAGCGCAATAGCACTTCAGAGTAGCAAAAAATCGCAATTAGAAGTTTTTGATAATTTTAAGATAATAGTAGTTGCAGGTCCTCATTTGCATCTTGCATATACGTGGTACAAACTCAACAACATTTTACATTTTAGTCATGTCAATTATACAAGCCCACATTTTTTTGTTTGTAATAGCTATTAAAAACTTTAGTGTAGGGATTTTAATATCCGTTGATGCTTTCACAATTGGTCCTAATCATATGTGCTAGTCTAATTTTAAAGACATAGTCACAACAAATGTAGTGCATTGATATGACATCTTTTAGTTAAGCAATGCCAATTATTTTTTAGTACTTTGACAGCTAGAATCACAAACTTCTGTCTTATGCTATCACATTGCTCAAAGCTATCTTCAAGGCGACAATTTTATAAAATTATTTGCAAAAATCTATTTATAGTTAACCCTAGAAAGAGATCACAAAAACTAGTAGGATACAGCAACTTTATAATGAACACACAGATATGCAGACGCTTTTAAAAATTCTGGCATTTTTGTATCAAGACAGAGCTTTAAGGCGTACAAGTAAAACAATTATTAATTTATTAAAAAACTTTTTGAAGCTAGTATAATTATAAAATTTATTATGTATTTGCGTAAAAAATTATTATGATTAACAAGCGCTCACTCAAAAAGGAACAAAAGTAATGCAAAGTACTTAGCAATGGTATAACAAACTCTACAAGTTGCAATTTCCTAAAGGCCATAAGAATTAGGTGACTCGAAGATATAGCCTGTTACTATCACATACTCTTTAACTTGTAAACTTCAAAAAATAGTCTTTTTAAGGGTGGTTAGCCTGGCAAGTAAATTGTTTCAACCCTAGTGCAGGTTTCGAGTTCGAAACCTGTACTGGCTAGAAAAATTCTCGGTGTGGTATATTTGTCCCAAGGTCGACCCACCTCGAATATTAAAAAAATAATCTTTTAAAGTAAAAGCCTATACATAAGTCTTTAACTTAATATAAGCATGAAAACTCCTTATAATGTTAAACAATCACAAATAAAAATGCAAAATAAAAATTATACCTAAGCTAGTATCAAACGTTTGTCTTTTACTTTTAAAATACCAGTTCAACCAATTTATACAAGTTAAAATGCTGAACTGGTCTTAGAAATTTTTTCTCAAGTGATCAGTACGAACCCGCCAGCCTTTCAACTTATTCCTAGTAGCAGCAAGGGCTGCCTCAGTGGCTTCCCTGCTAAAGTCATCAAGGTTCGGGGGCGGTGGGTAGTAAAACTCCTTAGCTAAAGTGACTATAGCCTTTTTATAAGATGGTAAACGGTATCTGCGCCTAGTATAATGTTCCCTAGCTATTTTGCCCTGGTAGTTCATGGTGCGAACATCTTTTACTTCCACTTTGTAAACGTTAGTTAAGAAATCGCGCACATCCAATTTTCCTAAGTGGATAGGGATGCGAAATGCCACCTGATTAGGAGGTAGGGTTGTCCGCACCATGGTCATTACAAAGTTGGGAAAATACACTAGTTTTTTGCCAAAAACCATAATCTAAAATAAAGGTTATTAAAATAAACAGAGGGCTAGATAAAACAAGAAAAAGCGGAATTCAGATAGACAAGCCAAAAAAGAAAGAAAAACACAAATAGTAACAAATAATGTTTTAAACATTCGAGTGTAACCATGTGAATTGATTATTTAAAAATGATTTAGCAGCCAAAAGATCAATAACGCTAGTGGGAATTTTACAAGCAAAAAGAAATAGACTAGATTTTTTGTGTTTAAAATTGAGCCTTACTTAATCAATATTGAGGATTTTAAGGATCACCAAGAAAAAACTTTTCAATAACAAAAATATTAGTTTCCAAAAGATTAAACCAAATCCTATCATTTTAATCACATGGCATGATATCTGATCGGTATCTAACGCTCGAAATGGTCCGTTCAGTCAGCTTATTTAAGCAAACCTCGGTTAAAAATATGGAGTTGGATTATCATTGAGAAAAATACTCTAATCGGATACGTCATATACACAGCTTTATTCGAGGTAAGGTGATTGGGGCAGACATTACCGATTCATACTAAAGCCCATGTGGGGCGGTGTAGCACTGGATCACTATACAGTGAGTTGATCACAGGTGATTACTACATTATCTTAATATAATATACTAGCCGATTTACCCGTGCTTCGCTACAGTTTCTATAAAATTTCAGATTTTCAATTTATTAACGTAGATTTTATATTATAGATAAACAAAACCACTCAGTCAGATCTAATTGCTCAATCGAATCAACCAAAAACCACCAACCACTCAGGTAAACCTCACTGAACTTATCAAACAACCAATAACTAATCACCCTTCAAAACTAAACTGTGTACTATCGATTCGAACAAAAGCCATCAACCACTCGGCCAAACAAAAAAACCTATCGAATCAATCAAATAACACCAAACTGCTACCCGAAACATCTCTTTATACTTAAAATCATTGAGTATGTGACATATCTTCCAAACTACTAAATCAACTTCTACTTAACTTGCCAAAAGTATTTTATTGATTAGGTGAACCAAATTAGGCAGGTTTTTAAATATGTAAACCTAACATCCAGATACCCGTGCTTCGCTACGGTATTTAGTTTATCAGATGATAAGCTCACATTGTGGCCTATAGGCTGTGCCAGCACTACTCTCGAGCCACTCAGACTAAAAGCTTCGCTGTTGCCCGGTGGCTGGTGAGCTGATTATCCTACTTAATCTACTTAAAACTCTAATATTGATTTTTGTTTAGTTTCAGGTGAGCAATTTGGTGAATTTGATATGATTCGCCAATTCTCACCCACTCACCCAAATAGATTGACCCTATCAGACTCGAAGGTTTCAGATGTCAGTTAGTCAGTGAGTGAGTGAATGTTTTATTAAGTAGATAAGTGTCTGAAATAGAGCTTGTAAGATTTAATTACAGACAGACAAAATTGACAGTGAATTTAAGAAAAGAGTATAAAAAGTGATTACTCCAGTATTCGAACAACTGACCTTTTATAGAGTTGAAGTTTAGAGCCAAAAGCTGAGCCGATTATGCTAGAGGAGGTATTTTTAAAATCAATTGGACTTTTGATTCAAAGTTTTGATTTAGATAAACTTGTTAAATACCCGAATGACCACTAACCACTTAACAAAACCATTTAAAATATCAAATCAGCTGAATGTCAAACTGCTCAGCTGTAACAATATAGCGAATACCATCGAAGTATATATAGGATTTTCACTTGTTACATATAAAACTTTTTATTTTACTATTAAAATAATATTTTTTAAAATTCATAAACCTTCTCAGGCATGCACATAACAATTCACCAAAGTTTCATCACAATTGGATGAATGGTATAGGAATGTATTCGGGACATACAGACATTCATTTTTATATATATAGATTATTCGAGGTGGGTCGACCTTGGGACAAATATACCACACCGAGAATGTTTTCAAGCCAGTACAGGTTTCAAACTCAAAGCCTGCGCTAGGGGTGGAAGCAGTTTTATCCGCTCAGCTAATCACCCTTTTCATTTATATATATATATAGATTATATGTAAGTTTTAAAATGTAATTTTATAAACAAGAATATTAATTTTAAGATGTTTACTTATTATTTGTCATTAGAGGGAAAAAATCTTCAAAATGGCATATCAAACATTAATTTTGATACAGTATTAAGGGAGATATTTCATACTGACAAAAAACACCTTTGAGAAATAATATATAGAAATATACTCAGCACTGTATATTCTATTTTATTCGAGGTGGGCCAACCTGGGGATGATATCGCACCGATTAATGGGAAATCGAATGAATGGGAAGGGAGGATAAAATCCGGAAAACCTCCATGCGCGGCGTATGATAGGCCAGGAACTCCATGCACTGCCTTGCTATTTGCTATCTCAGTTTATGAAATTTGTGTGCAATGCCAACAGTCATAAATCCTCCCCTACCCAAGCTCATCTACTAGGATTGAACTCAAGAGGCAATGATCATTGAGTCCACTC
>JAKSZP010005060.1:0-10384 GCA_022478985.1 Massospora cicadina
TTTATTATTTATTTTAAATATTCCATTGTGGAATCCAGCGGCACATAGCACTAGCGAGCATAGTTCCTTGCTGGATTTCAACAGGGTGAATAAGCCCACTGGTTAGCCCTTTTTGGATTTCAGTCTTCATGATTTGTTAATGAGCTTGGGGCTGTCAATAGGGATGTCAGGTAATTAGTTTGTTGTTGCTAACATCAATGTGGTATTACACTAAGTTTGATAAAGGAACAACATCATAATATTGTTTTATATACTATCTTTGTAGCCTTGAACTAAAAAAGTAGTTCCTTTCTCTATTGATCCCTGGATATGCTCAGAATTTCAGTTTTGTTGGAAAACCTCAGCGCATAAGTAAGAGGTGAGTTGGGCAGCTGGTTGGTCCTGGGCCGCTGTGGTGTGGATGTATTGGATGGGCAATGGCTTATCCCCTGAATGGTTTAGTTTACTACTGATCATTATCAAAGGTTGTAAGGATCCCAAATCACTTGAGGGCTTGACGTGACAACAGCATTTGAAAGTAATCGTGATCAAAGACAATGCATCAATGGACCATACTTTTCTGGCAATATCAACAGGTTAATTGAATAATTGGCCACAGCAGGGTGAATGAAACTTCCAGCCATAATGAAAACAAGTTACTTATGAGGATATCTTCACAGCAAATGTTGATGAGGAATTTATTAGTGATGATGTTGGCAGAAGATTCAGAATCCAAGATGATTAAGAAGTTAATTCCAAAAGTGATCCTTGGGTGTGAGGTACTCCGTGATTGGTAAGAAGAGTTTCAGGTTTAGTATAGAAAAATTTGAGTCAAGTAAAGCTAAAAGTTTGGTGTAAATCTTGACATAGGTAGGGCACAATTTTCATAGTCACCTAGGGACACTGGAATAACGGTGTTCTTTAAAATATTGACAGCAGAAATTTCCTCAGGTTGATAGGGAACAAGTGGTTGGGTTGTGGCTGACTGCTGAGGAAACTTGAGAGGGTATTGAGGAGGCAGAGTCTTTAAGAACTGGTTGTCTGGTCTGGGTTGGAACATTAGGGGCAGTTAAAACTTTATTTAGACAGTGTGGGTTTGGGATTAAGTGTTTTCATTAAATTTGCACTAATAATTGGTAACAAAATCGGGCTAAGGCAACTCTTGACTACTTTATTGGACGCAGAGATCTCGTCATATTCATGAGTATTCCATGGGGTTTAGGAATTGTAAGAGGTTTTTTATTTAATAAATCAATTTTGATCTCCTTTGGGAATTTGGAGGTAGCAGTAGGGTTCATAGCTTCAATTCTTTGTTTTCTTTATCAGCGTAATCTTATAAATTTAGGTCAAATAGTCAGATTATCCGTTGAAGCTTCATTCACATATAGAATTTTCACATCAACATTTGAGTAAGGTTATCCTCAATAATGGGTTGACCAGCATTCAGTTAAACGGAGAATTAGACTGGCGAACTGGAGGAGTCAAGTTGGAAGGTCTTAAAGTTGGTTTCATGGCCCAAGATTGCTGCTCCCTCAATAGAGGCAAAGGCTACCCAGATGGATGACCTGAAACTGAGAAAAAAGGCTTGGCATTGTCAGAAATGGTGTCATGGTTGATTACAATTGAAGCATCAGAGGTTGCTGTAAGGTCGCTGCCCTTGAATCAGCATAGTTAATTGCTTAATTTTATCATTCATGGCATAAATTGTTAGTTCATTTATAAAGGTGGCTTATTATAGGTATTTTGGGCTGTCTTCCATGTCAGAGGCGTCTAGGTCTACGGTGTACAAGTTTACTTATTTAGATGCCCAGGGATGATTATGGAGATGGCTCACTATTCTCACGTAGTTATGGCAAACAGTTATTGTTCAATTGACACAATTTGGTTGGGCCAAGTATACTGTATAAAGGTAAGAATATTCAATGGCGTTAAGAAACATGTTGAAAAGTTTCTGATCAACTTCTTTGCAGTGCTATAATATGATCAGTACCCAAAGCCTCATCAGGTCTTCAAACTTGGCCAGTAATTTACATACAATGATAAAATTTTGAAGGTGAAGCTGTCAGAATTTTTGCAGAGTTTAAAAGATTAAATTCAAAACTTTGCTTTGACATGAGCTTACCATAGAGTCTAGGACCTAAAAGGCAGGTTTGCTGTTGGACATTCTCCTTCTCAACTCAAGAAAAAGAATGTTGGAAGTATTAGTGCTCTCAAATCTGCTATTATGATTGGCCCATCTCCTGCCCAATCATCAAATAATAATGGGGATTTCAATGATATGATACCCATGGCGAAAAGACCTTGGCGGACTCTCAGTGGAATCCTAACCATCAGAAAAATATGGTTTATCATAAAAAGTGGCTTAAAAAGGTAAAAACTAATATTAGGATTACTCTGAGTTCTCAGTTGAATTCAAGGAGTTCAATGTCACACAGATCTGAACCTCTGCGAAGTGAGAAGATTTTACCCATCAATGATTGGGTGCAAGTTAACCAATCATTAACATCCAAGTCTAACCACCGCCAAGGTGCAAAGATTTTACTCGATGATGATAGGGTAAAAATTAGCCAATCATTACCATCTGAGTCTGACCACTGCCAAATTACCCAATCATTACCATCTGAGTCTGACCACTGCTGAGGTGTGAAGATTTTACTCGATGATGATAGGGTAAAAATTAACCAATCATTACCACACAAGTTTGACCACCACCGAGGTGAAAAGATTTTACTCACTGATGATTGGATACAATTCATCAAATCATTACTGCACAGGTCAGTTTTGCCTCAAAAATTTTATCTTCAATCTGATAGGCTGAAAGCCTATATTACCTAATTTAAATAACTGAGCTTTACATTATTTTGCCTCAAATATTGATGGTCTCAAAATCTGAACTAGTTTAAATAGGAAAAACTAGTATCAAGAAAAGGACCTTTCTCAGTTTTGCCCTGCCTAACAATAAAAAACCATAAAAGACTTTAACAAGTGTTATTTATTACTTTTATTATAAAGTAAATATCTCACTTTAATAAATTATTTGTGGCATCCATTGGCAGATCCCACAAATTGGTGCTCACTACAGGGGTTGAGCCCCCTGAAAACTTCAATAAGTATTAACAAAATGGAGACTGTCAATGTGAGCAGCTCTCCTGACTTGCGATTAGTCGCTCTCAAGAAGCAACTAGCCAGCTCTTTCTCCCATCTCAAAAAGTTAGAGCAATGGCCATTCATTTTACCCATAAAGGATAGATATATCCTGGGTGAAGGGAGTGTTGCCTCCTTCTTGTACGTTTATGAAGCTGTGATGGATGGCGCCACTGACAAACAGAAAGTTCAGTACATTCTTCCCTGTTTAAGCCGCCAAGCTCAAGAGTTGATCGTCCCTCACCTGGATCCTCAGCACACCTGGCCAGAAGTTAAGAGGGCCCTCTTGGCTGAATTCAGATCCAAGCAGAGCTTACACAGGGAAAAACAGGCTTTTATGCGCCTTACCATGTATGAGGGTGAAACCCTCTTTAATTTTGCTGAGCGGTTCTATCTCACTGCTCAGAGGTTGGCTACGTCTAACCTGCTTACCCTGGATGATGCTATCACTGTCATATTAACAGGGTTAGCTTCACAACCCTCTCTCACCAGGCACATTGTATCGGTGAAACGCCACTTTACAACCTTCCAAGATATAAAAGAGGCTTTGTTAGACGTTGCCCATATCCCTTTAGGTGAGCTGCAGCCTATGGAACTGTTGGAGGCGAGGCCACCTGTGCCGATTCTCCCTGCAACCCCTGCTGCTTTGGTATGACTTAAAATGGACATCCCTCATTCATGCAAAGTGGAGATCCCTACTGTGGTTTTCCCTTCAGCTCAGTCCATAGGTGCGTGCTTTAAGGGTATATCCTCCAGGACTACTGGGGTTGAAAAAATGCTGGTTAAAGCAAAGCCAATTACCCCACCTCTTGTGGCTGTCTCCCCCATTTCAATTACAACCTTGCCCATGGTCAAAAATACCCCTGAGGCCAACTATGTGGGGGGTTACGATGATGTTGGGTACTACTTGTTGGGAGCTCCCACGGAAGTGGAGGTCCCTGATCGCCTAAACGCTGGAGGAGTAGATGAAGCCACCATACCTGAGGATACTTACCTCCATCAAGTTCTAGGGGAGCCTATTGATATCGATACTGCCAGTGATGCTGATGAGGTGTTGTCTTGTATTATTTGCCCTATCCATCATGGCCATACCATGCAATCCATCCAGGAAAATTACCCCAAGACTGCGTGCAAATTAACCTCCCATTTCCATCTTAAGGAGGTCTTAGCATTATCGCCCACTTCTGAGGGGATACTTATGAAGGTCAAAGTGGTTATCCAAAAGGTTTGGGTGATAGCTATCCTAGATACAGGCTCCCCGGTGAATGTAATCTCCTCCAAGTTGATGAAAAAGATTCAACTTGCAACTGACTTGGAGTACAACCAAGACTTTGGAACCACCAGTCCTAACAACACCCGCGCACTGGGTGCTTACTCATCCCTTCCCATTCATATTGGGAAGCTTATTCTATTGGCCCCCACAGTGGCTTTGGATAATAACGATTATGAGTTACTTATAGGTACTCAGTTTCTGATCAAGTATGAAGGCATCATCAACATGAGGCAAAGGTCCCTATCTATATTGAACTACGAAGTTCCATTAGTTTAATCTAACAAAGAATACCCCTCTTCCATTTTGCCTTATATCACCTCCGGGTGCAACACTAAGAAATTGCATTATTCAGTGGAGGCTAGCGATGGTGAACAACGAGTGGTTAACATGAAAGTCTCATCCCAAAACCCCCTCAATCTCTTAAGTGAGGCCAACTTTGAAGGAGAAGTTCAAGCTCCCAAAGTACAGCTTAAAAAAGAGAAGTCTACCTCTAAGCCTGTGGAGGCAGCTATTTCTCATTCCAAGGTTCAAGAGAATCGCTCTTCCAAGGATGCTACCCCTCGCAGACCTTGGTTCAAACCTTCATGCACTAAGGATGTAGATTCTGAACTTATGTGAGGATGAATAATTAAATGCTGGAAAGTCTAGCCAAGCAAAAACAGTGACTAAAAAAGGTCAAGCTACCAATGAGCTCTGAGCTCCTCTACCCTCTCACCAAGTGTCAGATAGGGTTTTCTATTATTGCAATCGCACAACTCCCCAAAGTGGCAAACTTGGATCAAATTGGGAGGGGCCATATACCATCATATATAAGAGAGGAGATGAGTATACTATAAAGTCTTTGGCTACCAGAATTATCATAATCTGAGTACATGGCCACTTCCTTCAACCCTACACCCCTTCCAACATTCTTGAGGGGGGCAATGTTGGATATTCTCCTTCTCAACTTAAGAAAAAGAATGTTGGAAGTATTAGTGCTCTCAAATCTGCTATTATGATTGGCCCATCTCCTGCCTGATCATCAAATAATAATGGGGATTTCAATGATATGAGTACCCATGGCAAAAAGACCTTGGCAGACTCTTGGTGGAATCCTAACCATCAGAAAAATATGGTTTATCATAAAAATCAGCTTAAAAAGGTAAAAACTAATAATAGGATTACTCTGAGTTCTCAGTCAAATTCAAGGAGTTCAATGTTGCACGGATCTGAACCTCTGTGAAGTGAGAAGATTTTACCCATTGATGATTGGGTGCAAGTTAACCAATCATTACCATCCAAGTCTAACCACCACCGAGGTGCAAAGATTTTACTCAATGATGATAGGGTAAAAATTAGCCAATCATTACCATCCGAGTCTGACCACTGCCAAATTACCCAATCATTACCATCTGAGTCTGACCACCGCCAAGGTGTGAAGATTTTACTCAATGATGATAGGGTAAAAATTAACCAATCATTACCACACAAGTTTGACCACCATCAAGGTGAAAAGATTTTACTCGCTGATGATTGGATACATTTTCATCAAATCATTACTGCACAGGTCAGTTTTGCCTCAAAAATTTAATCTTTGATCTGATAAGCTGAAAGCCTATATTACCTAATTTAGATAACTGAGCTTTAAATTCTTTTGTCTTGAATATTGATGGTCTCAAAATCTGAACTAGTTTAAATAGGAAAAACTAGTATCGAGAAAAGGACCTTTCTTGGTTTTTGCCCTGCCTAACAATAAAAAATCATAAAAAATTTTAACAAGTGTTACTTATTACTTTTATTATAAAGTAAATATCTCACTTTATAAATTATTTGTGGCATCCATTGGCGGATCCCACACCATGTGATGATTCATAATAAATTAAGCTTGTTAACATTATTATGTCCCTATCTAATATCTGACAATTAGATTCAGTCAACAACTCAACACCATCCATGGGACAGCCAGCAGATTTCATCTACACCTACTGGAACACTTTTAAGCCTGGCTCTATGGATACATGAGGCTGAAGCAACAACAACTTGTTGAGTCATGGTTCCCAGTCTGGTTTCTGTATACAGACCCATTCCTCCACACCTGCTTCATAACAGGGGATACCCCTTCAGAGTAAGGCATCCAAACCTCTTATACCTGGTGGTACTGACTAGCAACAGGGTTAGCTCATCTACTCCAGAGCCTAAACCTTGCAAAACCTTGCTATATTTCACCTCCCCCTATCCCATTACATATATTAGTATTGTCCATCCCCTGGTCAGCTACCTCAGTTATGTAAACTGTAATTATTGTCATTATGATACTGTCCATGAGGCTGAACTGTGTTATGAAGGGACGCCTAATGGTTTGTAGACCCTCTAAAGACCTTTATCATGAGCTGCTGGTTATCTGGCAATGTGAGGCAAAGTGTCATGGATAAAGATGTTGGAAACATAAAACCCTATAAATTCTCTCTGATTTTAAACAAATAAAGTATAATCTTTTTAACATAATAATTATAGGATAGTTTAATACAAGTTTTACATTTTTAATATTTTTTCAGTTGTATTTTGTTGAATTATTACTCACGATCAGAAAGTTCAAGGCAGAGAGCCATTGTACAAGTAAATAACAGGAGAATACAGCCTTGAAGTGTTATCATTAAGGAATTTATATCTTAATCCCTATCACCGTCTAATCTATTGTCTTCATACAGTAGGCGTTTGTAAATTTGACTTACCTCAGAAGAAGAACCAGATCATCTGAAGTAGGCCAAAACCTCAACATGCAGCATTCTGATAATTCAGAAACTCCATGGAACGGCTTTCTATTCACTACCTTGGTTCAGGGCACTGGTGTCAACAACAACACAGTCTTAAATCGTCCCTACTCAAGGTTCATCTAACAGGACCATACTTAGGAGGCAGTGGTCTTTTAGTCCCTGTGGTAGAGTAGGGACTAAAAGACCACTACCTCTAATAGTATGTAGGTTCTGCTCAAGATTTGTATATCAGGAAATTAAACTTTTAAATTTTTTAAGAATATTAATATGTGTAAAACAAAATAAAAATTTTTTTTACTAAAAAAGTTTTAACAAAATAGTTAAAAAATAAAAAAAACAAAACAATTTTTAAATAAAGAAACCTGCATTCAAGAAAAGGTATTTATGTGCAGTTTGCAAGTTGGAAAATCAAGCATGTATGGGCTTTTCAATACAAACTTAGCAACAAGAATTGTAAAAATAGTTTTTATATATTAATGCTCATGTAAAATATAATTTTCTCCTAAGATAAATTATTTATGTATGCAAAATTTATATGTATGTGATTATTGGTATCAGGTTCTCAGGTAGGTAAGGGTTTTGAAATTATAATTTGTACCTACAAAAATAGCAAAAAACTGTAAACCTATATCTTTATAGATATTACATTTATACAATACCTCTTAAACATTGTTGGCTTTTCCTTAATTTAGGTAAAGCCTTGACTTTAGGGGTTTCAATATGAATTACTTTAATTGATATTAATTGTATAAATATTATTATCAACATTGTTTTATAATTATTTTTAATATTTAATCAGGATTAAGGCCTGGTATTATTATTATCACTTAGAAATTGATGTTTTATCAGGTCTAGCAGCTAAAAGCATGAATAGACTTATATTTCAAATGAAAAGCAATTTCTATATAAATAAAGTTATGATCTAAAAATATGGATAAATCGCCCTAATTAGTGCTACACTGGCTGATGAGATAGGGGAGAATGCCCATCTGAGATAAATTCATCTTGATGGTTAGGCCTGAGGATGCATTCAGTGTTTAAAACCTTTTTTACACCATTAACCACCTTATACCACATATTATGCTTAGTATCTATTGACTTCCTAGTAAACAGATAATTGAAACCACTTGACTGCTTTATGATTATCTAATCTCAGTACAGCCTTCAACAAGTAATACTAATTTACTTCAACTCTAAATTTGGACTATGTCATTGCCTTTTGGAATCATAAAACTTCTTCCGCCATTACACACGGTATTCTCCTATCACTCATCACATTCCTGATTTTCCCTTAATACTTTAAATAGTACTAACTTCTTTCTTAGTAATACTTTTTAAAAACTATATTATTTTTAACAAAAAATACTCAGGACTGAAATATCTCCAGCTCACTGAGAATTACAGGAACCTCTGAACCTCTAGAGGAAATTAATTTTTAACCCAAGTTGTCCACCTAGGAACCTCCAAATAGCCAATCATCTAACCTTAGCTTGTATCCAAGAGAGTGTAAAGCCAAGAACCATAAAAGTTAGAACTTGATATCTATCATGTTAGTATATTTCCAAGATGTTAACTCTAATAACCCATTTATTGCTATGATCTTCCTTTTTATTTACAAAAGTAACTTTAATTTTTTCTTAATAATTTAGAAGACAAGAAAGCAATGTTTATGAAATTTAGTATGTATATACAGCTTTATTATAGGACTATTAAAAGTCAAGCATACTTTATAAACTCAGTTACAATTACAAAAAAAACAAGAACTATGGAACCTCATTTATAATAAGATAATCTACATCATATATCCTAAACACATAAGCTTAAAATTTGAAATTGAGTTGTATAAACTTTTTATTTCATGGGTACTCTAATAAGAAAATATTTTATAAATCTTATACTTTTTATAAAAGCAGGTAGTAATAAGGAATAGATGTCTATTATATGAGATCCAATTTTGAAATTTACAATTAAAATATAATTTTATCACCTAAAAACCTAAAATACACAATTTTGGTATGTATACGCTTCATGAGTCTTAAGTTTACAAACAGGTAGACTTTTCCTAATTTTAATTTTATAATCATGATAAGTAAAAATTTAAATTAATATATAAAAGCTTATTCCTTAACTTCTAAATTATTTAGTAAAAATTTAAGTTTTTTTAAATATTCAAGTAAGTTGACCTGGTGTCAATTAACATTAATTATTGGGTAAATGGAAATCAAATTTAATTGGGAAGGAGGACAAATATCAGTAAACCTCCAAAAACAGTGTTCTTATAAGTCAGGAACTTTATGGACCGTCTTGCTATTTACTATCCAGTTTCTAAGAAATTGAAACACAAAACCATCATAGTCATATTTGTCCTCTACTCAAAGCTCATCTAACAAGTTAAACTCAGGAGGCAGCAATCAATGAGTCCACACTCTACTACTGAGACAGAATTCTGGAAATTTAATTTGGCACCTATTAGCTTATAGGAACCTACTAAGAAACCATATAGAAACTAGAAAAAGTATCTGTTTGATGGCTTGATGGTGAGCATCTTTATTAATAATGTTACAACTATCAGTTTGGTTTTTAATTATATCAATAGGTTTAATGGGTTTGGTAATCAAGGATGGTTGCCTATCAGGGTATACCCTGCTACAACTCTTGTGCAGGTTTAGTATGTAACAGGTTTAAAACGTATACTGGCTAGGATAAAAATATTGCTTATTCCCCTACCCTCTTAATACTATTTTAATTTAATAAACATAGGAAAATATGCACAATAAAAATAAAAAGGAAAGTAAGGTGGTTGCCTTGAGTTGTTCCTGATAACATTAAATCTTTTTAAAAAAATAGTTGCTAAGTAACTATGGGTATTTGGCTGCTTTAATAAGTTGATGGTTAATAGAACTTGGATGAGTGATTGATTGATGTCAGGATTTCTGCTTGGTAGATCTCTGGTGCTTTAAGGGTGGAGAATACAAGCAATATAGAACCAAATGCTGTAGTCTCAGTGTATTACAACTAGTATGGATAAAGAGGTGAAAGCTAACATGAGGCCTGCCTAGGTGGTGCACAGATAGTTACTTTATCAAGAAAAAAATATGGAATCAAAAGTTTTTTAATCAAGTATGAATTTAATAATAATTATAGTACAACATAAATTAGGGGGCTGAATAAATCTATATATAAAATGGATAGATAGTAAATTCTCGCCTTAGAGATAAATGGAGTGAAAATCATC